>APFE031323871.1:3808-44193 GCA_000404065.3 Pinus taeda | reverse complement strand
CGGGGCATCAGTTACCGATAATAATGCTCTACTATGCCCTTTGAATTCCTTCAAAATAAATTTCAAACCAATCTTAAGAAAAATGTAAAAGAATCTACACACCTTTTTTTTTACTTTGTAGGAGCTCGATATCGCCCTTGATGTATCTTTGTACATTCAAATCATCCAGTTCTGAAATCTTGACCTACAGTAGCCCTTTGTGCCCTCTTTCCAATGCCACCAGTCTGATCCAAATTGGATTCTCCAAGGAAGAGTTATGTGAAATCTCCCACAGTGACCTGATTATAGACTAGTCCAGTAGAGTGAACTTGTATGACATGCCATGAGTCATTGTTTCGACCTTTGGCTTTGCAAAATATACATAGGAAACTACGGTCCATCCTCTTTCTATACCTGCTTACGAAATTTCAATATGATGCTCAGAGAGAAAGTTATGACGATTTTTCCCAAGTCACTTGTTTGGATTGTAATTTAGGAGTCTACAAAAAGACTAACTTCCTTAGATCATATCTCCGAAAATATAGCGCGAAAAGCTCTGAAATGTGGATCCGAGATTTAGCACGATGTCTTCTCAAATGGTTTTTTTTTGCGCTTCTGAAACACCACAGAAAAAAAGTTATAGCGAAAATGCCACGATGACCTGTTTGGAGCAGCGAAACCCTAGAATCCAAAGCTCTGATACCAAATGTTATGAAACCAGCTCAAGAAAAATATAGAAAAGATAGATCAACGCCTTAAATTTAGCCTCTTCGAGGGGCAACCTCCTTTACATTACATAAATGAACAATTCTTTGATGATTCAAATGACAAAACCTCCTTTCTATATATAGGAGTCTAAGGAGTCACAATATAACCCAGCCGACCTAACAATAATAATATAAAGCCACAAAAATAACAATAGAGGGATTCTATGGGGCACAGTAATAATAATATGGGGGCAACAGGGGCACAACAATATTAATAAGGGTTACAACTACAATAGTAATGGGGTAATCACTAGTATTATAGGGACCCAACATTTAGATATGAAAAGCCATTAAATAATTGGGGTACAAAAGGTATATGAGAAGGACTAGAAAAAATATCGAGGGAAACCAAGGTGAAGAAACAAGTAATAAGTTTATATGTGAAAATTTAAATGAATAACTATTAGATCTAAGTTTGAAAATATGATGACAAAAGGATCTGATATGCAAAGTAGGTAGGTGTGTGTATATTAGGGGATTAGAGTCTCCTTAAGGTTGGTGCCTATAGACATCTAGGGGTTAGTGCCTCGAGCAAGCTGGTTCTTGCAAACAATGGGAGCTGGTACTTCTAGCAAGTGGGTGCTTGCAAATCAAAAGGGTGTTGGTTCCTATAGCAAGTTGGTTCCTTCAAACAGTTGGAGTTGGTGCTTCTAACAAGTGGGTTCCTGAAAACAAAATGGGTGTTGGTGCCTCTTGTAATTTGGTGCCTACAAAATTTGATTTAAATTTAAGTTGGTACTTGCATTTACATTATAATTAGAAGAAAAAAAATATTTTCTCCCACATGAGTTTCCACATAAATATCATATGTTCAAGCTTTATGTGATTGGTACACAATCGTATTATTGAATGTGTTTGACTAACCAAATATTTGTTAAAATTGATCAAATAGTAATTCATCCCCCCTCTCAATATTTTCCTATTTTCCAACATTTGGTAGTAGAGTAGGTTCCTACATGAACAATTTAACTATTGGAAGGTAGATCTCAAGGAACCATGGTTAGCCAGGATGG
This sequence comes from Pinus taeda, assembly GCA_000404065.3. NCBI lineage: Eukaryota > Viridiplantae > Streptophyta > Pinopsida > Pinales > Pinaceae > Pinus > Pinus taeda. Next base: position 42,434 of record APFE031323871.1, on the reverse strand, counting down.
ATTTTACCCTCATGGAGCACTATTATTGAATGAATCAAATTATGCAACCTATAAGGTAAGTAAGAAGTTTTATCTAATGGCTCTTTACTTAGATGTATGTCAATCTATAGTTGATGGGACGAAGAACAAAAAGTATAATATATAATCCATGAAGGCAATATTGACTAGGCTTTCTAAATCAGATTTTGGCAAGGTAATTCATTATACAACTGCAAAAGAGATATGGGATAAGTTACAATGCATATACGAGGAAGATACTCACACTACATATGAATTCAATAATTCTTCTTAGAAGGATGAAGTACACACATATTCAAAGAAGGTTGAAGACCATGAAATAATCCTAGATCGAAAGAAGATTGCAAAAGAGATTAGGAAAATGTAAGCTACTTGTTAAATTCTTCAAATGTAGAGAAATAGGTCATGATAACTCTAATTATTGAAATGCCAAGGTAGACAATATTAAGAATGAATTTGAAGGTGAAAAATATGAAGAGGAAGTGAAATCCAAAGCTAAGCTACTATTTTGTCTTAGTTGTAGAATAATATTTCATCTTTCTTCTATATCTTTATATGCAATTTCATAAAATAGTAGTGATAAAGAAGAATATGAGGTTGAGCGAAAACCTTATGAGCTCAATAATAAAAATATTTACTCCTTAGAAGATGTTTTCTCATCAATGGAAAAGGCATATATACATCTACTAGTGATGAATACCTCTACTCATGAATATAGAATATCACCATATTATTTAAGAATTAAATCCCATCAAAAAGAGACATCAGATTCTCTAACGAGAAATAGATCTCGGATATGAACTTATTAGTTCCCATGGTGAAATAGAGAAACAAAAAAGAAAGATCAAAAGAAAAAAGGATCTAAAATAAAGTGAGGCACAATACACTAAATAAAAAAGATCAAATTAAGATTCAGAATATTTTGATGAGAAGATACATTTCAGAATAAAACTTATCTCTTATTTAGAAGAGATTAAGAGGATTACAATAAAAAACCTAAAACAAAAGGAATTGTTTCATGAATATAAATACAAGGAATCCGATAATGATAAATTAAGAAAAGTTATTGTTATCCTAAAGACTCAACTAGAAGAATCCAAAGGACTAGAAAAAGTGATGAAAAGTTAGTAGCAAGAAAGAGAAAGCCATTGTGAGAAACTAGAAGTTTAGCTTGTTTCCTTGAGAATAATCTAGAAAAATGCAATGATAAACTAAAATGGAATCTAAATATTGACAAGAGTGCCAAAATATTAGATGGTATTATCAGCTATCAAAGATCCCCTTTCAATAAAACAATTCTTGGTTATCATGAAGCTGCCATGGGAGACTCAAACTCATTAATACATAAAGAAAAATATGAGATCTATGTCAAAATTCTTAAAATACCCATCAAAGAGAGAAACTAGAGTAAATAAGGTGAAAATAAAAAATAAAAACTCAGATCAGCAATGGATAAAGAAATAAATAGAATAACAAAACTTATTGAGCAACCAAACAAAGCAAGCCAACTCTTCTAAGAAATCCCTACACCCAGGTACCAAAATCTATTCTATGGCTATTGTTTTTCATGTAACATATTTGGCCATAAGGCAATACATTGTAGATATTATGCAAGAAATCAAAACACTATGAATAAAAGAAAGATATCATCCAAGATCTCAAGAATGAGTATGTAAGTAGAAACTCTATAGGTTATGATAAGAGTGTTATTATAAATCATAATTCCTTTATTGCTCTACTTAATCACATTAAATGTTATAACTATAAGAATTATGGGTACAAAGAAATTGACTATAGAAGTAGCTTAAGTCCTCCAAAGCAAAACAAGTGAGATGAAAGCACAAGGATATGGAAAAAAGAAAGAAGGGATGAAGGATAAATTCATTTTAGCTCTATGTGGTCAAGATAAAGAAGACCAATGGTGTGTAGATAGTGGATGTTCAAGTCATACGATAGCAGACAAAAACAAATTTCTCTCACTAAATGAAGTCAAAGGTGGAAATGTCATTCTTGGAGACAATTTATTAGCAAGAATAATAAACAAAGGATTAGTTAGCCTTGACAATGAAAATGGAAAATCTAAAGATGTCTTGCTTGTTTAAGTTTTAAATCACAATATTCAAAGTGTAAGTCAAATGGTTGATAATAGACATGAGGCCATATTTTCATCTAAAGGTTGTAAAATAATGAAGGAAGAATCTAGAATACTAGTGGAAAAATCAATTAGGACATCAATTAATGTATATGTTCGTAATAAAGGTAAAATAAAATAGTGGTGTACAAGGGTGCTATCTCTCTCACTCATCAATAAAAGACAAGTGAGATATCGAAACACCTCAAGTCATATCAAGAAGACAAAAACCTTTGAGGGTGAGTCACAAAAGAAGAATAATGAGTTGAAAAGACCCCTGGATATGTATTAACAGTAGTAGGTGAAGTTTGAATGACTCAAAAGAAATATGAACAAGTGAAATGAAGTAAAGATAGGTCCATATGAATATAAAATAGGAAAAAAGGAAACTATTCAATTTTGTTAGGAATAGTTTTATGTCATGAGTTCAAAGAGAAGAAAATAGAACAAACTCAAGGGGAGTTATTAGGTTGATAGTAGCATGTCTTCATGGGGAGTTATTTGTCCACAAAACTTGATAAAATGGAAAGTTTTATTACCTCATGTGCTTATCTCATGTAAATTGGTATCATTCAAAAATGTACTTCCGTATACTATATGATCTGTTTCAATTAATATAATTGGCTTAAACATTTAGTTTCAATATCCATTAGCATGAGTGGGGGAGAATCTAGCTCTTGGGAAAATCTTTAGTGTGCATTGGTTCAGTTGTATAAAATCATAAATACAACTTGGTCAATTAGTATAAGAGGTGAGAGTTGTATCTTTCTAGTCATCCATTGGTGTGTTAGTATATTGGTACAATGTACAGAAGTAGTAGTACAACTTAATTAATTGGTACAACATTAGAAGATTTAATATCAGTATTTAGAGAACAGGGAGGAAGGGGGAGAGTGAGTAGATAGTACAATTTGAGACATAATAATTTTCCACCAATGTCAAAGGGAAGAGTGAGAAAATATTGGAGAATAAGTTGGAGAAAACCAATATTAATTGGGAAGAGTAAGTAGACATCAGAGCATACATTATATTTTGCAGCCTGATAGGGGTGGAAACTGAGTTTGAAGTGGCATAGTTGTAGCCTTGGTCACATTTTTTAGGCTTCATCGTGCTAAGAGCTCATCAGCCATTGATCCATGGAAGAAAATCCTAGGAGGGAAGCACAATTATATAAGTACTCAAGATATGAGATCCAAGATCCAAGATCCAATATTTGTATCTCATTGTGGAAGGAAAAAAGAAAATATGAGGAGGAAAATGCAATCCAAAACCCCAAACCCAGAAATATAAGATCTTAGATATGGATTGCACTATGGAAGCATAGAATAAAATCTTAGGTGGGAAACACATATGAAAACATCAATCCCCCATATCAAAGATACTAAAACGTGTCACATTTGATATGGATGTGAAGAGGATGCCACAGTGGAGCATACATGGAAAACAAAATAATGTGGCAATACATGGGGGTGACAAGTGGTTGGTGATTCAACATTTGATAGGTCAAACGGACAGTTGATGCGTGACACATGGTAGACCCACATGAGAAATATTACACATGGTAGGTACTTAATGGTAGTAGCAGATGACACGTCAGAACCTATGATAGGGGATGTGGTAGTAGACTCCATATCAGGACTTCGGGCTCATAGTATGGCATTTAGAGTCTAGAAGGACTTCCCTAGATCCTGATATCTAAGAAGGGCATAAGCTATTAGTTACAACCATTGGTCATGAAGAGCTTGGAAAGAGGCGGTGAAGGGCTTATCATCTCGGAACTTTCATTTCAAACACTACACATTAGAGTTGAAACTTGACCAGTCTTTGATATCTAATATCTTCCATGCAAAGGGTATGGTTATGAAAATAGGCCACTGTTGGCTTGATGGGCTCTGACCCAGGTTCAATGTTAGTTAACCAAGCAAATCCCTACACTACTGGCCCTTTCAGCATCAACCCACAGAATGCGAACTGAAGTCTCACCCGAAGCAGTATGGGGGGGTTCAAGAACCAAGTTTCCACACCCTGAGATGGTCATGATGTCGATCTATACTTCTTGATCCTACCTTCATGCAAATCGATAGGCCTTTAGGGCTTATTGATGTTCCTTTTCTTCTGCCCTTCAGTACCTCCGCGAAGGTACTCAACTGATCTTCACGCAGCCCCAACCTGAGAACTAGGCACTTACGCGCCTATGTGACTTAGTTACTATATACACTCCCAATTTATCTTAAGTGTTACCTTATCTACCATGCATTTATAGTTACCTTTGCATAATCCTTTACTCTTGCTTGTATTCAATTAACAAATATAATCATATTCATTCGCTCATCAAATAAGCATTATAATGTAAACCTAGATCGTAACATAATATAATCAGATGCATTAAATAGAGACAAAATACAATTTGATTGCAGAATAATTCTCTTTATTGATATCTCAACTTCAGTATAGACTCTATTTTCCCTACGCACACAACTGTAGGGGTCTGCGCACTCAGCTACAAACTTCCACCCTAGACCTGTACATACTCAGCTGCATAGCCTCTACCTACATTAAGACTCGAGAAACTTAGAACTTCTTACCCCAAAATCCTTCTTACCATTACTACTACCCCATTAGACTCTTTTAGGACTCCCTTTTTATACAATCCCATGGTCCGTGAACCATGGGCAGATATTTATAGCCAACATGAGACTTCAAAAAAAGCTTAGACAACCATTTGACCTCTTTGTGTTCCATGACCACAAAATGCGGAGGCTTTACATTTTTACTAAAAAAAATTGGGCTTTCTGCCCCAAAAGATGGGCTTTTAGCCACAAAATTGGCTCTTAGGGGAACCCGCTCCCAATAGACCCCCAACACAAACATGGTGACTTGCCCTTGAGTCACTCTGGGAGAGTCGAGATCCTGGAGAAAAGACCCCCCAGCTCGACTTGTACGACTGCTACCTCAGTGGTGCAATGCGTAGCCACCTGCTTTATTTCTTTGACCAACTACTGTGTTACTAGCCCTGCACTATCAACCTATAGCTTCACCTGAGTCTCTTGCAGACTAGCCAGCTTGCCTTCAATGGAGGCTAGATTAAGTAGGCCTCGTCCAACCAAGGCTTCAAGCGCACCTTCGACACTACCTATTTTTGTTGAGCTACATCTGCCAGCTCCTTCAATGCCTTAGTCTTCGCAACATTGCGAGTCTCTGTGTGAGGGAAACGGTATGTGTTGTCCCTTACCTCATCATAGTGCTCTGCGACAACAAAATGCGGAGGCTTTACATTTTTATTAAAAAAATTGGGCCTTCTTCCCCAGAAGATGGGCTTTTAGCCCCAAAATTATCTCTTAAGGGAACTGTTCCCTACAGGCCCCAAACACAAACATGGTGACTCGCCCTTGAGTTAGTCTACGAGAGTGGAGATCTTGGAGCGAAGACCCCCCAGCTCGACCTATATGACTGCTACCTCAACGGTGCACTGTGTAGCCACCTGCTTTATTTCTTTGACCAACTACTATGTTGCTAGCCCTGCACTATCAACCTACAACTTCTGCTGAGTCTCTTGCAGACTAGCCCGCTTGCCCTCAATGGAGGCCATGATCAAGTAGGCCTCATCCAACCAAGGTCTCAGGCGCACCTTGGACACTACCTGTTTTTGCTGAGCCGCATCTACCAGCTCCTTCAATGCCTTAGTCTTCGTAACATTGCAAGTCTTTGTGTGAGGGAAATAGTATGCGTTGTCCCTTACCTCATTGTAGCGCTGCTGCAGCTCTCACGCCTTTGTTTCTAGCTCTGCACAGTAGGATCTTCTTGTAGGCTAGTTAGTACTTTGAACGACTATTCAAAAAGAATTGTGCAGTCTTCCACTGCACTTTCTGCTGCTGCTATTTCCTCTGTGATAGCAGTCGCGCACTTCTCCTTGACTTCCAGTGGAGTCAATGTCTAGGCCCTCAACTATAATTTTAGAATTTGGAGGTTCAACTATGTTTGAGTCTTTGTTAATTTTGAAGAGTTTTGACCAGTTTTGACCAATCGTAGGGTGGGAAAGGACAAATAGCAGCAATGATTGGGCGGTGGAATGAGCAGTTATAGAAACGTGATGTCAAGGTGGCAGTGGATGGCAAAGGAAGCCAAGTAGATGGGAAGGCATAGAGGCAGCCAAGGAATCAAGTAGCCAAGTGAGAACTAATAGTCCAAGCAGTCGGGAAGGATATAAAAAGATGAAGAACAAAAAGGAAGAGGTTGTTGTTGTTGTTGTTGGGTTTTGTTGATCGTTGGGATTGTTGTTGAGGATGGACCTACCAAACGCTGAAGGATTTGGCTACCAAGGAGGTACATAGACATAAGAGCAGAAGCAGGAAGAGCTGGAAACTAAGGAACTAGGTTGCGAAGTAGATCTGACCTGAGCTACTGAGCTGGGTATTTTATGTATTATTGATGGAAAGATGCCAAGTTATAATGTATTTTGTTTTTTTGCTTTAATTTAATTAGAGTTGATGGTTGTTAAGACTCATAATGCATTGTGCATCATGTTTTGTGGGCTTATTAAAATTTTAAATAGTCTCCTTGTTGCATGAAGATGGCGCTTGCTAGATCGACACTAGAATGTTGTTAGTTATATGGTATTTATGATGAATCCTTGTGTATGAGTTTAGGGTATCATTATCTCTATTCCATTTATTATGAACGTATATGTGCATGACCGCCTGTGTTCAACTAATATCCCCTCGACTCCATGTTGATCCCTTCTCCCCTTTTGGTCGTGACACACTTTGGATGAGACGCCTTGCCCTTCGAGGAGAGGTGAAAATGCTAGCGTTGTCCTAGACTACAGGGGACCATTGTTGGCCTTCCATGCCTGAACCCAGGTCTTTTCCTTGATGAATCTTTTGAGCCAACAAATGGTTCCATTTTTGGGACATGAAATTAGGAGAATTGGTTCATAATATGGTGTCGAGGGTGTTTAAGAGAGAGATCAGAAACTAGTGGAACCACAAAATAGACCAATTTGTGGTAGAAATGGTTGCCCGCAGGAATCAGCTGATCATCAAGGTGTGTAAGGAGATCTTATACACTGAGAGCTCAGATGACCAATATAAAATTTTCTGGTGAAAATTCCCTGAGGACTTGTACAATTGGTTGAGGGAATTGAAGCGGCAAAGTAAATCGAGCAAATCGGTGAGAGCCTGCTATAGCTGAACTTCATTTGAGACTACACTATTACAATAGCTAGATAACAAGTGGATGATAGCATGTTATTTCTGGGTGAGAACCATAGTGGAAGGATATCTGGTTGAGCTTGTTACAGAAAGCTATTAGTCCTACTCAAAGGTGGAGGTAGTGTTCAACTCTGAGCTAAGGGGGGAATTGATAGGGGAAATCTCGACATAGATTAAGATGCTTCTAGTAGAAGAGGGATTGCTATCTCTATCCACTGTTGGGATGGAAGCGTAAAATCCTAGTATCGAGGGAAGGAACTAAAGGGGAAAATGCTGCCCACAAGGGGATAAGGATGTTGTGGGGGGATGGATGCAAAAGGATTAAAGAGAGTGAGGGATGTTGGAGCATAGAGAAGGGTGCTGCTAGTGGATAAGTGGCAGGAAAGAGTAGCTCGGGCCATAGGGAAAAGAAGGAGAGGGTCCCGCCCAATAGGAGTGGCGATGGGAAAACCCCAAGCTGAGATGGAGGGGGAAGAGGATGCCAAGGCACCCAAGGATGGGATGAAGGAATGTCAGAATCATGAAGAGGAGGAAGGACATTCCCTACAGGTTGCAAAAATAGGATCACAATAGGGAACTAGAGGAGGACTATCTCAGAATGTTACAAATGTGGGATTGCAACTAGGAGCATATGGGGGGTCGTCCCTAAAGGTTGCAGAAGAAGAACCGCAAGATCAACACCCATGCTGGCACAAAGATGAGGATAATATGGGTGATAGAATGACGAATTTATTTGATGACAAAACACAGCCACCAAAGTTCAACAGCCCTAACCTCAAAACACAAGTGGTGTTTTCCCTAACCTTCCCCTGGTACCTTATCACAAACCAGAATAATTCATCTTTAGCCTAGCCAAAGTAGCATGAGCATACAGTGTGCGAGAAAAATATAGAACAGGTCTCAATATTGGGAGTGATACCAGAACCAGCTATAGCAGTAACTTGGGACTACAGGGGTCATTACAGTTGGGAACTAACGGTTTTGTGTTATTAGCCAATATTCAGAGTAGTATGGCAGGATTATTTACAAGATACCCGAATTTTTCAAGTAAGGGGAATGAGGATGTGGAGCAACACTCATACCTCTACAAAGCCATCTCAAGAGCCCGCCAGACTCTGAATAACATTCGGGTAGTATAATTCTAGACCACGCTAAGGCAATGGGCCCTACGCTAGTTCATAAAGTGGGTAGAGCAGAACCAAAACCCAACCATATATGATATTAAGAGGGGATTCGTGGAATAATTCAAGGTATCGCAAACTAATCAGCAAGGGCTATCAGAGTTGTGGGAAATTAAGCAGAAGGAGGGAGAGATTGCTTGGGAGCTCATGCAAAGGTTTAAGGATACCATTACCAAGCTAAGTTACACTTTGGACCCAAACCACCAGTGGGACTGGTTCATGAAGGCACTCTTGCCCTTGACCAGGACACCACTGAAACAATAGAAGATAGGAACTCTACAGGATGTCTTAGAGTAAGAATATTAGATAGAAGCAATGGCAGGATATCCCCATGAATATCGAGGAGGCACAAGTCTGCAAGATCCATCAATCATGGGCTTGCAAAGCCAGATCACGAACCTGACCGAGACGCTGAGGGATCTTCAGCCCATACGATCAACCAAGCCCAATATTTGGTGCACCCACTGCATGGTGGAGGGGCACATTGCGACAAAATGCCCACGACTACGAGGTCTTAACCAAATAGGAGGGGTGGAAGGATCATCAGTAACCACTCCAACCATAGGGGTTGCAACCATCGAGGCATAAGGGCCCTTCCTAGGAAGGAATAACGTAGATTTCTGTGAATTTTGTAGAATGTATGGACACTTGCTGTGTATGTGTCCAGTGCTGCAAAAGTACTCTAGTGTCCCTAATAAGAGCTACTGTGAGTTCTGCACATCGACTACTGATCACACTGATCAATGCCAAGCACTAGATGCTTTAGCAGAAAGGCTAGATAGGTCCACATTTAGAGTCAATGAAGCAAATTGAGGGGGGCTAGGATAAAATGGACATGGAGGAATATCGGGGGGCAAAGGACCCCTAATATGCTACAGTCACGATCAGGAAGGACATGTCACAAGGGAATGCCCGCTCCCAAGAAAACCTTGGTGTTCATAGTGTAGAGTTAACACCCATGCTATTAGAAGACTACCCTGATCTCATCGTGAAATGGGAAGAGAGGACCAAACAGTGAGGGGCTAACCTGGTGATTGTCGAGCCTTGGACTGATGAAGGTCGCCCTGCAAAAAATATCAAGTCACCTAAGGAGGGAAGAAGATAGGGGAAGATTTCTATGCCAAGGAACCCCTAGTGATCGTCAAAGCAACGTCACCACCAAAGGCATATCGGCTCAAGCACCAAAAGTAGTATTACCAAGAAGCAGCCAAATTGTTAGAAGGGATGAAAAAAGGTAAGGACACTCGAGGTCCACAAGTTTATGGGCCCGAACCTGCCCAACCCACTGGGGAATGGTTTAAATTTTTCTTAAAAATTGTTGAAGATGAGACCATGCTAAGGGAATTACATAAAATCTTGAAAGTCATGGTGTCCGTAGAGCGAGAGGACGTGGGACAACCATGTGAAGATTGGTTAGAGAAAGCCTCCAAGAGGGTGAAGTGGAATAAGAAGAGAAGTGGGAAGGAATTCTCAATCAATGTGTAGGTGGCAAGATTCTAGATAAAGGACACCATGCTAGATCTAGGATCGGACGTAAACATCCTACCCCGAAAGACCTCAAAGGAAATGTTGAAGCCACAACTAAAGTATTCATAAATTTGATTGAGAATGGAAAAACAGTATTGTATACTTCTTAGCGGAAGATTGGAGAATGTAGAGGTCAATGTAGTAGGAGTAAATACACATAATGAGTTCAAAGTAATAGAAATTATGGGGGATAAATACCCGTATCCAGTAATCCTAGGGATTGATTGGGCATATGAAAGCTATGCCATCATATATTTGAAGAAGGAACTAATGATCTTCGAAGCAGAAGGACTGAGGGTGATTCAACTACTGGACCCTTATCAAGGAGCCAAGTTTACAGAGCCAAGAGATGATAGGGAAGAACCAGGGATGTTAGATCAGTTGTATACACTCACGACAAGAAAGAGGGAAGACTACATAAATCCTACAGTCGGAGGATCAGTTAGCTGGAGGAGAATCCAAAGTTTAGAAGCTGGTTCAGAAGCTACATGGGATGCATGGTAGTAGGGTGGATACAAACTAACAACCGAGCGATGTGCAATGACAAGCCAATTAATCTGGGGAGATATCAGCAAGGACAACATCCTAAATTACTGTGGCCTTGAACCAATAGATCAGTTCCTGGACAGGATGGACCAAGATGTACCAGAAGACCAAAGAATTACCTTTCTGGACATTGTGCTCATGGAAACACCAGAAAGATGGTGGAAAGCACACTGCCAGGTATTTAAATATTGGAAGGATGTAAAACGAGCAATGAAGGAAAGGTTTAGCAAGAAAGAAGAGTGGTTAGCAGACCAAAAAGAATACACGAGGAATTCAAGTCCCGAGGAACATGTCAAAGGGTGCATGACCAACTGGGAAAGTTGAGGGCTACGAAGGAACCTATGGGCGAATGCATTTACACACACCCTCAATGCCATCCCTTGGGCATGGTACATCCATGAAGAACTACGACGACAAACAACTACTTGGGATGCCTTGAAAAAATATTTCATTGGTGATTTCTCATTCAAGGATAGTGAAGCACAAATGACAGAAGCACTTTAAGCAGTGAAAGGAGTTTTTTTCACCCTAGAAACACTAGTTGAAGGGAAGCATGAAGAAAACTTCCTACAATGCTTATTTGACATGGAATCTCCAGGATTTGTGACCTACAATAGAATCGATGCAGAACTAGAAGAAGACAGATTGGAAGGGCTTAGACACCTAGCATTTGAAGAAATAGAGGGAGAAAGAGGGATTCTCAAGAGTCCCTCGACGAAAGGTGCCCATCTCCTACCAATGAAGCTAAGAAAGTAGAATGTAGGGATGGAGGGTAAACCCAAGATAGCATTAGTGGGAGACTATTGGGACGAACAGACCACTAAAGAAATTTTTGATTTACTACAAGAATACCAGGACCTATTCCCAGCTTCGATACCTAAACTCAAGGGGATAAAAGGTAACTTGGGAGAGATGAAAATTATTTTGAAGCTAGGAGTCCAACCAAAAAATCACAAACCATACCTACTGAACCGAAGGGTCAAAGAGAAAGTTAAAAGGGAGATTGATGAAGCTAACTGGATAAGCCCTATAGTGATTCATAACAAGAAGGATGCGACTGATATTATAATATGCATCGACTATAGAAGCATCAACAATGCATGTGTGCACGACTTGTTCCCCGTGCCTTTCAGCGACGAAGTTCTAGACAATGTTGTAGGGAATGAGGCTTACTCATTCATAGATGGCTTTTGAGGCTACCATCAGGTCCTAATAGCCAAAGAAGATAAAAGTAAAAAAACATTCATGACGAAGTGGGGGTCATACGCATACAATGTAATGCCATTCGAATTAAAGAATGTGCCAGCAGTCTTTTCAAGGATTGTAATAGCAGCTTTCTAAGACTACATTCATAAGTTCCTAGAATTCTACATGGACGACTGGATAGTATACATCCTGCTGAAGAGGCATACCAGTCTGTTGAGAGTAATGTTCAAAATATGTAGACAATTACAGATCTCTTTAAATTTGAAAAAGTGCATTTTTGTGTTTCTCTTCGAAACCCTACTCGTCCATATTGTTTGCAAAAATGGAGTCTGCGTGGAACCTACCAAAATAGTAGTAATCCTCCACATGGAACCACCCCGCAACATAAAGAAACTAAGAGCAACTCTAGGCCATATGGGGTAATATAGAAGGCTCATTAGAAACTATGCAACCATAAAAACCCCAATGGAGAGACTGCTAAGGAAGACAGAAGAATTCATTTGGACAATAGATTGTCCAGTGGTACCACTGGACAAACTAAAAGAAAGGTTAGTAAGTGCACCCATATTGGTGTACCTTGACTGGAACAAAATGTTCCATGTACATATTGATGCGTCTGGAATAGAACAAGGAGTAGTCCTAGCGCAACCAGGAGAGAAGATGGATCATCTAGTATATTACACAAGAAGAGAGCTCTCCATGATGGAAAAAAACTACACAACAACAGAATGAGAAGCTCTAGCAATGGTCTACTCTCTCCAAAATTTTAGGCACTACCTGCTGGGTGCGCCATTCAAATTTTTCACAGAACATTCTGCATTGAAGAGGTTATTGTTGTTGTTGTTGGGTTTTGTTGATCATTGGGATTGTTGTTGAGGACGGACCTGCCGGAGGTTGAAGGATTTGGTTGCCGAGGAGGTATGCAGACATAAGAGCAGAAGTAGGAAGAGCTAGAAACTGAGGAACTCAGTTGCGAAGCATATCTGACTTGAGCTACTGAGACACGTATTTTATGTATTGTTGATGGCGAGATGCCAAGTTATAATGTATTATGTTATGTTTCTTTAATGTAATTAGAGTTAATGGTTTTTAAGACACATAACGCATTGCACATCATGTTCTGTAGGCCCAAATCTACCTTTCTTATCTGGAAATAGGGGAGAATGATGGAGCAATAGATGATCAATAACGCAATGCTGATTTATTCAAGATAGAAGCCATAGCTAAGCACCTGCAAGAAATTGCTACTTTGCTCACAATACGAAGTTGTCCACAGGGATACACCGCAATGAAAAAAAGGCACTAAGTGGTCAAAGAAGTGGATTACCAACTCATAGTAGGACACCTTTACAAAATGGGCTTAGACCAGATACTCAGACGCTATGTCCTATAGCACGAAAGAGAAGATATCTTATGGGAGTACCACGTAGGGGTCACAGGAGGCCATGTAGAGGGTAAGGAAACTACAAGGAAGATACTAAAAGTAGGACAGAAGTGGCCCACGGTACATAAGGGTTCAAAGGCATTCGCCAATGAATGTGATGTTTGTCAAAGAGTTGGAAGGCCTTCCCGACATGATGAGCTACCACTATACCCGATCCATATGGTCCAGATATTCGATAAGTGGGTGGTAGATTTCATTAGTCCAATCTCCCCACCAGCACGACACTCCAAAGCCTGATACATAATTACTACCACAAACTACCTGTCAATATGTGCAGAAGTCATGCTAGTAAAACACTGCACAGCAGAAACTGCGGCATGATTCATTTTTGAAAATATCATCTCAAGGTTTGGATGCCCGAGGAGCCTCATAAGAGACCAGGGCACACACTTCCTAAATGAGACAATTTAGTTCATATTAACAACTTTTATGTTACATCATCACAAGGGCAATCCTTACCATCCACAAGCAAACGGTGCAGTAGAAGCATTCAACAAGATACTGGAAAAAGGGCTAACCAAAATCATATCAACCAATTGAGATGACTAGGATGAAAGAATTCCACCAACACTCTAGGCATACGGAACAATAGTTAAAAGACTCCACAAACAAACTCGATTCCAACTAGTATACAACAGGAAGGTGATGGTGCCAGTAGAGTTCATACTACCCAGCATGTTGATTTCAAGGGCAATAGGAATGACCGATAGCAGTGCCTTATGGGACAAACTGAGCTAGCTATTAGAGCTCGATGAAACGTGGTTCCTGGAAGAGTTCCATCAATTTGTTGAGCAACGAAGACAGAAGGCTTGGAACGATAGGCACATCAAGAAGAAATCATTCGGAGTTAGCAACCAAGTGCTCCTCTATGATAGCAAGTTCCTCAAGTTCCCAGGAAAACTACAGATGCACTGTTTAGGCCCATTCATAATTTCACATACAAAAGAATCGGGTGTGATAAGACTTGTGCAAATGGATGGAGTCCTACTGCTAGGATGGGTGAATGGCACATGCCTGAAACCCTTTCGCAAGTAAAAATAAAAATTATATATATATATATATACTTACATACTACATACATCATACATACATACATACATACATACATCATAATACATACATATATATATATTATATATATATATATATATATATATAATATATATATATATATATATAGATATATATATAATATACATACATACATACATACATATATTATATATATACATACATACATATATTACATACATACATACATACATATACATATATATCTATATATATATATATATTCGCATAATAAGGTTGCAGCCAATAGAGAGATACTGCAACCCATTTGTGGTCGAGGAGGGGGTAGTGTCAATAGATTTAGCAGGCCTAGTTGGCAGGAACAGTAGCCGTGCGTGTCAAACCCCATCAGCAGAACACACGTGGGATCAAAAATTTTCCAAAATTGATGGCCGCACACGTACCCGTCTCATCCGTTGTACCAGTAGTTATTTCCTCATTAAGTAATCAATGAGGAAACTGTCAAGGTAGGGTCACAAAATATTTCTTGTTAACAATAGAATTAGTTAATAAATAAGCCCATCATGATAGAATAAAGACCCCATGCAGCCCACTCTATACTTTCCAAGCCCACGTCATAGTTGGAACATACCAAACAGTCGACGGTAGCAAAAATATAGCTAGAATACATGGAAATTCCATTGGATTCATTAGTTGATTAAAGCCTCGTTAATCAAGGGATATCATGTTAGAACCAGCTACATAAATCTTAGGAGAATGCAGGGAATGATAGAATTTCAAACACCAAAAGGATTGTAGGAGCACTCAGAAGAATAGGAGCAAGAAAGGAGAAACACAAGACCACTAGTGCAAATTGTTTATAGCAGAAGGGGAAAAATGGAAAATAGAATCATATCAGTCCCACAAACTACTCTAGATGAAAGAATCGAAGTTATGGATGACCTGTATGGGAAATATGGATGGTCGAACCTCATTAACAATGAATTCATAGATGAGTTCCAATTTCTAGCAATGAAAAGAGAGGTATACGCAGAAGAATTTCAACGGGAGGATGGCACCAAGGCCTCCAGAATCAGGGGAGACTTCAAAGGGCTACAGAAGTCCACATTGTTTAGCTTGAGAAATCTGCTTGTGTTTGTCACCCAACTGGTTTCCATGCACTGAACCAAGCTATTAGTGAGCAGGATGCATGGAGGTTCACTATGGCTGGATAGAGAATACCCGATCCATGCTGATGATATCTATCAATTGACCGGGTTGGAAAAATGGGGAATGCAGTCAACACAACATTCCAAGTTGGGGCAAAGCAAGGTAAGAAACTGATAGAGGACAAAATCTACACCCTCTATGGGACAGAGCAAGGGGGAAAGGCATGAAGCTAAACATAATCAACAAAGATAACATCTAGTTTTCCTGCTACCTTATTGTAAGAAAGATGATGAGGCACTTCACAAGAGTTGATTACACCCTGGACACAATGTCAATAGCAGAACACCACTACTAGGGTGAGATACTCAACTAGGCAGCCTTTGTACTCAATGAACTCTTTGAGGCATGTGAAGATGTCTACCAGTGAAGCACTGGCTTTGTTTTCGAATATTTGGTAATGGCGCTAGAAATGTGGAACTGGAGGCCACCACCAGAGAGGTAGATGGAAACTATTACTGAAGATCAGCCAATTGCACTTAGATATGAACCATAGAGGGCATAGGGGGATCCCAACATAAAAGAGATCAATAAGACGACCTTTAAGAGTTGGTACACACATATGGTGGATGCCATTCAATCCACACAGAGAATACCCAAGAGTCTCCTGGATGATTTCTCAAAAGACCACCGGTTTGGGACCTCACACGTAATTATCTCACACCATGGTGTGTCAACCCCACCACATTCAAAGTAAGGCCACAACAATTTAGCCTGACAGAGGAGGCCTTGCGTAAAGAAGTAGAGTCCTAGCTAGGAGTGTGTTGCAAAATAACAAAAGGGAAGCCCAGGTACCTGTTCAGAGCTCTAACACCACAGAACCAAGAGGGAGATGGGGCAGAAAGTAGTAGCAGAAGGGCAGCAACTGATGTAATCTAGCCAATGCTACTACAAATGGAGGAGAAAATGTTCAAGATAAGGACACTCACAAGCTTAGAGCTAGGTGAGGGTGACTATCCCGAACATTTTCAAGGTTAAACAATGTTGTTCCCCATTATAATGCCACCCCTGTCAATGACACCTCCCATGGGTGTAGCCCAGGCTCCCTCCACGATGCCAGTACCCAAGCCACAAAAGAAGCGAGTTATCTGCACCCCCCAAGTCAAAAAGTTGGCTGCCAAAAAGCCGAAAGTTAGCACCCCAGCCCAAGTCGTCGATCTCACTGTTGAGGTCAAACACCAAATTCTTGCAACTTCCATAGTTGAGGAAATCCCCACCACCACAGCCACTGCATTACAACCGTTGCGAGATTCATTCCCACAAATAGCTTCCACCTCCACAACGATGTTTGATCTCTTCCCCTTCGGCCATAAGAGACTATCTGCAGAAGCAAAAGTTCAGTCAACTGGTTGGAAAGAAGGTGCCACCTAAACCTTAGGGATGCCACCCACTGAGAGTGCAACACCGATGCTAGGACTGGACCCACTAACTGGAATATGCTTGGATACTAATTGGCAGGGAGAAAGGAATAGTCCGTACGTACCCGCTCTCCCTATAAAGATCACAGTCCCGCCAAACCCTAGTATCACCCTAGCCACACCACAATTCACCCCGCTATCACCACAACCATCCCAGTAAGAGCATTCACCCGCCTCACATTCTGATAATTCCATTGCAAGCAGCCTACCCTTACAGCAACAATTTCCAGAACCAGACATAATGAGGGTTGATACACTTTACCACTAGTCATCAGCCTAGTTATTCTCTTTCATTCAGCAAGCCGCCCACAAGGTCGAGAGCCTACATGAGAAACTGGCTAAGGAACATGAGAAGTATAAGATGCAAATGATCGTTGTAACTAAAGAATGAGATCACCTGCAAGAGGCAAATACAAGATTGCAAGCACAAGTGGAACAACTTACTCAGAGGTTCCAATCCATGTGGCCAACAGTCACCAAAGCCAACGCGGAAGCACCGAAGGACATGTCCACCTACTCCTTGATCCACTGTTGTGATCATATATAGACGACATGCATACACCTAGCAACCACAAATGCAGAAATGAAGAGGAAGCTAGAGAACTTCAGGTTCGCACTGCCAGACCCTGTAGAAATCTATGCACACTCAGTTGAAAGCAAGGTACAAGAGCTCAAGAAAAAGAAACAAGCACTAGCCGACACCCTCACCAATGGATACACCTTAATGAGTAAGGTCCACGACTGGTCAGGCATTCTAGCTCTAAAGAATCACCATGGCTATTGGTTGCGAGAGCAAATTCAATCTCTATTTTCCAACAAAAGGGCATGCACAGACCTTGCTCAGCTCCAGCAAATAAGTGAACAAATTGACATCCTCCAAGTCCAGGTTGACGTAATTGAGGAGGAGTCGGCAAGGACAAAAAGAGTAATCCAATACTTGCATCCCTCGGTTTGAATGCAGGTCCTGATATTAAAGGAGGCATGCGGCTCAAGAAGCCAACAATTGGATGGCCTGCAGATCCAATTACTAACAACCTTAATGTCAAAATCAGCCAAGGCATTCACGTAAAGCGCAGACACAATCCTTGCAAATTGGGACTTGGATATCCAACGATATAATGAGTTCAGGCAGCAGACAACAACAACAATCCCCAAGTCAGAGCCTTCATTTGGAATGGAGGATCACAAAGTCAAGAAAGGGCCACATAAATAAATGCCACACCGTAGGCTAGGATTGAGAGGGAAGAGATGCCTATTCCGCAAGAAAGTATAAAAGCAACAGAGGTTCTGGCACAACAGATAGTGGAAACAGTGTTGGTAGCAACATAGCCACCACTTGTAGAACCCATGGAAATAATGACATAGCTTCCAAAGGTAAAAATGGCTTAACTTGGGGATGAGTTAAGAAACTGTGGTCGGGGCCTATTGGAGCCTTCGTTAGTTTTGACCAATTTTGACCAACCGTAGGGCGGGAAAGGACAAATAACAACAATCATTCAGCGGTGGAATGAGCAGTTGCAGAAAGGTGATGGCAAGGTGGTAGTGGAAGGCAAAGGAAACTGAGGAGATGGGAAGGCATAGAGGCAGCCAAGGAAGCAAGCATTCGAGCGAGAACTGGCAGTCCAGGAACTCGAGAAGGATATAAAAAGATGAAGAACATAAACGAACAAGTTGTTGTTGTTGTTGTTGGGTTTGTTGATCGTTGGGATTGTTGTTGAGGATGGACCTACCAGACACTGAAGGATTTGGCTGTCGAGAAGGTATGTAGACATAAGAGCAAAAGCAGGAAGAGTTGGAAACTGAGGAACTAGGTTGTGGAGTAGATCTAACCCGAGCTACTTAGCTGGATATTTTATGTATTGTTGATGGCGAGATGCCAAGTTATAATGTATTCTATTCTATTGCTTTAACGTAATCATAGGTGATGGTTGTTAAGACTCATAGCACATTGTGCATCATGTTCTGTGGGCTTAATAAAATTTTAAATAGTCTCCTTGTTGCATGAATATGGTGCTTGCTAGATCGACACTAGAATGTTGTTAGTTATGTGGTATTTATGATGAATCCTTATGTATGAGTTTAGGTTATCATTATCTTTGTTCCATGTATTATGAACGCATATGTGCATGACCACGTGTGTTCAACTAATATACCCTCGACTCCATGTTGAGCCCTTCTGCCCTTTTGGTCACGACACTCTTCGTTGAGACTCCTTTCCCTTTGGGGTGAGGTGAAAATGCCAAAACTATCCTAGACTACAACAGACTATTGTTGGCCTTCTGTGCCTGAACCCGAGGTCTTTTCCCTAATGACTCTTCATAGCCAACAAGCTCCAAATTAACCTTTGCCAATTTTGTGTCAGCCCCTCATAGCCTTACTGTCACGGAGGAGCTTCATTAGGTCTCCAATAACATGGTAAGCATGGATGGGTCCATTTCTTCAACTGGTTTCTCTTGTCTTCCGAAGGTAGAGGCCTTAGCGAAGATTTTCTATGCTTTCATAAATGTTTCTTTTGGGCACTCCAAATCAAACCCAGTCTCCTTTTCTAGTGCTTTGTGGACCCATACACCTTTTACATGCTGCTTCCCTTTATCCTACCCATTCGTGGTTTCACTCTACAGCATAATGTTTAACTTAGGGTCTTCCTTGTGAGGCTCAGCCCTCGTTATCTAGAGGTTTTGCATCGATTACGGAGGCTGCAGCCCATTTTCACAAATCTTGGCCAACAATATTAGGAAATCCTTAGTCGCATGGTCAAATTGAGGGCAGTAGCGGCATGAAAATCGTGTCGGATTTGGACAATCCCTCACATAGTGTCCTGGGCCTCCGCAATTGTAAGAAATTAGTTGTCCTCAGCCTCTCCTAGGCCCTCCTCCACCTTAGCCTCGGCCACGCCCTTGATATTCACCTTGCGTTCCACCAACGCCTTGGTCTAGAGGCCATGTTTCTGTCTGGGTTCTGTATATGGGTGTCCTATCCATCATCAATTCATAACTTCTACAATTGTGCTCGTCCTGGCCTACTGATTGACAGAAATTGTAGAATAGTTATTGCAGTGTTTGTACAATTTTTTGTAGAAAATAGCAATTATTAGTCATATGTTTCCCTGCTACTTGAGATATAACACACCATAGCACAAGCCCTGCACTTGGCCCTACTACGGCCTTCGGTTGTAGAGGCATTGGTCCTCTTGCTGTAACATAGTTCATGAAAACTGGTTTGTGATCCTTTTCATGCCCCTGACCCTTGCATTTTATGTACCAAAACTCTTCACACGCCTCTAACTGAGCAGTTCTATCCTACTTTAGACTTTGCATTTCGAGACAAAGGTTTTGCAACTGTGCATGAATCTGTTGAACCCCCAGATTCAAATCTTGCATTGGTTTTTCATGGAGTCTCGTTGTAATCTCGAATGCTTTTGCCCAAGTTATAATCTTTTGTTGTGAGAGTGCAACCCTCAGGTGAGGTAGGAGCGAAGCCACGAACCATTCGCGGTGCTTCCCATCCATCAAATTAATATTGGATTTGTAGATTTTACACTCAATCTTTGATCTAACTCCCAAGGGGTCTCACCTGATTTCATCGCAATTTCCTTGAATCCCACAATCGACTGTGCTTCAGACTTAGGCCTACTAAATTCTTTATTTAGCATGGTTTGGATCTCTGCCAGTGTAGCTACCTGGTTGTCGTTAGAGTACTTGATGTACCAGGTTAGCACATGATCCTGCAAAGCACTAATCAAAGTCACCTTCTTCATGTGATCATCCACAATGCCTTAAGCTTCCCATACAGCCTTTATGATGAACCAAAATTGGTTCAGGCCCTCATTCCCTATTCCCTTGAATACAACTATTTTTATGGAATTTTCCATATTGAACAGTGGAGGTGGTGGTGGTGAGGGTGATGGGGTGAGCGGTGGAGGCAAGGATGTAGGTGGTGTCGATGGATGTGACAAGGGTGAAGGTGATATAGGTATTTGTGGGAACCCTTGTCTTATCAATTGACTAGTGCTCAGGGGAGAAACCTGCGGTGTCCCTTCATCGTCACTTAAAGGGAGTTCGATTAGTGGGCTATAGTCAGGACCTTTTCTTCCTCCATCCTTGAAAGGTTTTCCACTTCGCTTAGCTCCAAACATCAAGGTAGCCACATAACCTATTGTTCACACAAGAGCATCTTAATCCAAGTATTCAATGATTTCCAATACTTACCTTGCTGTCCTTTAAAGAAGCGGCACTTTGCTTCGCTATAATTGACAGAGGTATCGACCATGAACCTGGTCACAAATCCTCCTATGATTCGGTCGAGCTAATGGTCAACAACACGCGTGATCTTATCTTCAGAAGCCTCTAACCTCCATACCAACTCCGGTGTCCAAACAATCGGCTTGTCAGGCCTCCACCTTCCTTGACCATCTTCCAACTTCGCGATCCACTCGTATAACTCAACCAGGAAGGAACAAAAGAAGATTTCATGTATTTCAATCATGGGTTCTTGTTTTCTCGCGCCTCAAATTCATGGATCTTTCTATCTAACCAGGTTTCAATTTCTTTCTTAGTTGGATTCCAATGATATGACATCACACATCTCTCATGCAGATCTTGATCCCAACAATGGAACCATTTGTTGGCTTGATGGGCCCTGACCCAAGTTCATCATTAGTCAGCCAAGCAAATCCCTACACTACTGGCCCTTTCGGCATCTACCCGTGGAGCGAGGACCAAAGTCTCACCGAAAGAAGTATGGGGGGATGCAAGAACCAAGTTTCTACACCCTGAGATGGTCATGATGTCAGTCTATACTTCCTAAGCCTGCCTTCGTGCATATCGATAAGCCTTTAGGGCTTATCGGTGTTCCTTCTCTTCCGTCCTTTAATACCTCCATGAAGGTACTCGATTGATCTTCGTGCAACCCTAACCCGAGGTCCATGCACTTACGTGCCTATGTGACTGAGTTACTGTATAAGCTCCCAAGTTATCTTAGGTGTTACCTAATCTACCATGCATTTATAGTTAGCTTTGCATAATCCTTTACTCTTGCTTGTATTCAATTAACATATATAATCATATTCATTCACGCATCAAATAAACATTATAATGTAAACTCATATTGTAACATAATATAATCATATGCATTAAACCTAGACAAAATGCACTTTGATTGTAGAATAATTCTCTTTATTGATATCTCAAGTGCAGTACAGACTCTATTCGCCCTGCGCACACAGCTGTAAGGGTTTGCACACTTAGCTGCAGACTTCCACACTAGGCCTCTATGCACTCTACTACAAAGTCTCTACCTAGGCTAAGACTTGAGAACACTTAGAACTTCTTACCCCAAAACCCTTCTTACCATTACTACTACCCCCTTAGACTCTTCTAAGACTCCCCTTTTATACAATCCCATGGTCCATGGACCATGGGCAGATCTTTATAACCGACATGAGACTTCACAAAACAAGGGCAAACAACCCTTTAACCTCTTCATGCTCAGTGACCACAAAATGTAGAGGCTTTACATTTTTATTATAAAATTTGGGCCTTTTGCTCCAAAATGGGCTCTTGGGGGAACTCGTTCCCAACAGTCACAAGGTGTTGATTGTTAAGCATCGAGGGACTAGACCCATCAGACCACCAACCATCAAGCCAAAAAAACGTGTAGAGATAAATGTTATCCCTGATACCCAAGGTCAGATAAGAGTTGTTAGGGCTATGGTTCTCACCCCATGTCACATGCGACCAGTGCTAAGCGCTCATGGCAACCACAAATAGCATTTAATTTAGAAAAGTTATTAAAATATTTACGTAAAAATTGGTCAAATCATGTGAACTCTGTGACTATAAAAGGAAACCTAGAACTATGTAAGGAGGTATTGTGAAGCCCCGAAATTGTTGTACTTAATGCACCTTTTATATTCATATGATGCCCTACGTATTCCCTTGTTTTACCAGTTTATGAACATTTATCTTTAACTTATACATTCTTTTGATGCAATAGCAAATATTTACATTTGGTTTGCATTTTATACCTTCGTTATATGCATTTCTTAGTTTTGATGTTCATTAATGTAGGTCCTGCACTCCATAGAGATCCTACACCAAAATGGAAGTATATATGGACCACTTCATCATTTTAATCTTACTATGAAGGAAAATGTTAGGTGGTAGTACAAACATGCATTTGGAATGATCTTGGATTCTTTTTTACAGTTGGATGTGGACTTATCTTTCATTGACATGTTCCTGTACTAAAGAGCAACATTCCTAAAATAGAGAGCAACCAATTTGGGGTTCTCGTACATCGGCACATTTTCAGGAAAATACGAGAAAGGTTCTTGTTCAAAATGTTGTTTGGACACCTCCACATCAGTCAAAATCCACCCATGTCATACAAATGGATTTTTATGGAATAATTAATGCTTCATCTCCAAATTTGCAGTAGTGTTCAAACAACCAACTTCTTCCTAGATTTGCATGCAGATGAAGTTGAATATGAAAATTCTGGGACATGTGTTTTTATCCCAGTATAGGAAATTGAATAATATGTGAAGGGTTTCTTAGAATTTTCCACCGTTTGGGAGATTCGAAGGAGTCTTTGAGGGAGATTTGTAGAAAAATCAAGTAAAACCCAGATTTTCAAAACTATCCAAATAGTCAACTTTGAGTGCAATTTACAGGAAATGGAGATGAATTAGAAATTTTCAAGAGAGGTTTTTGTTTAAAAAATGACAAATTAGGTTTCCTCCAAACCTATTTCCTATATTTTCATTGGTCTAAGAGTTACACAAGGTTCCTTGAGGCAATTTTATAAAAAATCCTCTTTTTCCAGAATTCCAAAATATGCCTAGATTTGCAAAATTCATATCATATTTATGTTTCTTCAATTGGATTATGGCTAAAATATATCTACGATCCATGGAATATTGTTGGGATTAAATCTCCATATTTTTTTCAAAGGATTGGCTTGTCTAAAGCCAAACTTGTAATGTAAAAAGATTATAAAAATAGAGATATGGCTAGCTAGCAAACCATTATGTATATTCTCATGCTGCTGATATGAGTGCTGGGGGTTCTACCCCCTTCCTCTGATCAACTAGAGCTAGAATAATAAAGTTCTTGATGTATTAAAAACTAAGGTTTCATTAATAACAAGCATCAATGCTAGGTTTCTTTTTCATTTTTGTTACATTTTGTTAGTGCTTCTCTCTGATATGTAATTTAATATTTATTTAAAGAGGGTTCAAGCTGGTTGGTTTGGGCCCAACGAGTCCAAATTGTCACACCTATGTTAGTTAGTGTTGTGTGGCTTGGAAATTCATAGTAAGATATCATGGTGTGTGTTTTATAGTTTAATATTTGATTCATTTGAGACTTTGTAAAATTTTGTTTCTTATGCTCTATTTTCCATTGAAATATATACATTTCATTTTAATTCAAGATTGCATTAAGTTTTTCTTGCATACTTTCTTTTATTAAATAAACCTAGAAGTGGCTTTTGGTCTTTTACATAAAAGTATTGCATTGTTAAGTTCTGAATGGTTTTGAATTCAAGGTTATGGAATTATTCCTTTGACTCTCTTGTTGAAGAATTAAGCATATAAACGAAAGGAACATAATCTTTATGCTTGGACATTGATATTATTTTTGATCTAAAAACAACGCGAAGTCGTGAGTAAAACATTTTGAGACTATTTAATTTCCTTCTTTAGAATAGAAACAAAGTATGGTTGTGAAGAATTAAAGCGTAATGGACTCTTATGAGTTGGTTTGACTTGTTGTCATTAATTTTCCTAAACTTGACAGGGTGAAGATTTTTGTATTGTGCATACCTCATGATTCATTTAACACATCTAGCTTATATTTTTTGGATGCATACCATGTGAAAATAAAGAAGGAATTTGTTAGCACAAAGAGTGACAATTTGCATTAGTACAAGAATGAGACGTTAGAGTGAAGGAATGAGACAATAAGGAGTTTTCTACAGCAAAATTCTTGCAATGCAAGAGCTAGATTCATTAGTATAGGAATGATTTGGTTGTAAATATGATTTTCTTGAATTGGTTATGGAAGCTTGTATTTTAAAGATCTTTATTTCACTTGCAGTTCTTTTGGTTATGCAAATTACACATTCGACTAACACATCCAGTTTGTCATATTCTGAACACAAAATGAATCAGCTTTAGTCATGTAGGAATTGGAATTACTAGAGAATGAGAATTAATATTGTGCAATAATGTTTTGATGTCTTGTGTGACTCCTTTAAGAACTCTTTTGGGATTGATTGGATTGAGACGTGTTATTTTGATACTTTTGATTATTTATTTAGTTTGGAATCTCAGTTTACTTGATATGTTAAAGAGTGAGGTAGCTAGTGTCTAGATTGATCAAGTTATTCTTCTTTTAATGAAAATGTCAAATTTAGTATAGGAATTGAATTGAGAATTTATGCATTGTTTTCGAGAACTTAAAAGGTTTTTAATGGTTTTGAAGGATTAGTTTTTATGTTTTCACTTTTAAATAATGCCTTTGACGGTAGGATTGGAGTGGGTAATAATTGTTGTTTGCAGGCATATTAGGGTTTTGCTTTGCGGGTTCCTAGGGTCTCTCTCTGGCATTTCCAGTGTTGTGCCTTGAAGTTCACAAACTCCCAGAATGACAATTAAATGTTGGTACATTAATATGCCCAAAATTTTGGCATCATTTCCAGGGAGGCGCTTAGGGGATTGACCTTGTTGACCTATTGTTGTTTGGCTTGCTCTTTACCTAGTTTCTCTTGCAAGTTTTTCTTTTTGTTTCTCTCCTACATATGTTTCTTATTTTTTTAAGGTTTTCATTTATTAGGAGTTTTAAGAACCCCCCTATATATCTAAATTACCTTGTGTTGACAAAATATATCAGTTGGCTTGTTAAGAACAAGAAATTGGTAGTTTGAGGAATATCCCAATGAGGAGTTTTAATGTTAATGTAGCGATTTACAAATCATCCAATGTTGAACTCATAAGTGAAGAATGCGGTATTTTGATTGAACATAAATATAATGATATTAAATCTTTGATTTCAAAATTGGATGATTTGTAGGAAGAATAGAAGAAGGATGAAGAACCATTGCTGATATTTTGCGCCAACTGTAGAAAGAAACACTTCCTTGGAAAGTGTCCACTTAGCAGCCTGAAATTTTGCAGAATTTGTCAATAGGCTCATGCAACAAAACAATGTCCACCACTACTAGGATCACTAACACTAATCAGGAAATAAAGTAAGGAATCAAATCAACCACTAGGTTTAACTCAAAACCCATCACCATCTAATACTTTAACTAATGCATATTATCCTGAGTAATTTCCTCAATAGATTTATAATCCTACAGTTCCATGGAAAAATTTTGATCCTCCTCCTATTGAATACCTTACTTCATGGCCACATTCTCCCTCTCCCTAGACCCCATCCTCAAATAAAATATCCCCATGGCCTCATGAATGGTTTGGATCCCCTTCCCTAGGGCAATCTTTCATGCAAAATCAACAACAACTACTATAATTTCCACTAAATGCACTACCAGGTCATCCTCCTTGATGGTTCAAGCTACCTATGCAACCTTACCCTAATCCATACCCTAGCCCTAATCCAAACCTTAGACCTAACCCTAGTCCAAGGCCTAACCCAAATCCTAATCCAGATCCAAATCCTAGTCCAAGCCTTAACCCAAACCCTATCCTAAACCATATCCCAAACCCTAATCTAAGTGGACAGGTCGCACAACAATTTGAAACAACTATTCTTCCCATTGGCTCCCCTACTGAGTGTAATTATATATCTTCGAGGTTGGTGGAATGGGTGAGCTTAGATACATCTCCTATCACTAGAAAAAATTCACCTCAGGAAAATCTAAGACCATTAGAGGAGTAATATACAATTGGAACCTATTCTGAAACTATTGTTGAATCTCAAAACCTTAGAATTTCCCTTAACTATTCTTGTCAATTTGAAAAGAAGATATTTGAGCATGAACTTGAGGGATTTTTATTTTGTCTTTCACCATATCCCTTATGCCTCCAAGAGAGTGATTATCAAGTTGTGGAAGATTTGTATGAGTTGGAGAATGATAAATACGTGGATCCCATTGAATCTTGGTTTCAAACAATTGTCAACACACCTCATTCCCTCATCATTCAACAACTCTTGATACCATATCAATTAAAGCAGTTGGTTTCTCATACTCCAGTATGTCTTGAAGTTTATTATTTAAAACTGAGTGTGAGTATATTTAGCATTCTCTTGCGCACATGGCTAGATTGGAAGTAATCCTACACTTGAAGGAGATCTTCCTCTCTTTAAATTAGGGTAGGGCAATATAAGAGCAATGAATAAAAATTCCATTTGAAATAAAATTGTATAGCAGCACCCTTGAAAATGCAATTCTTAATGCACAACTAATGATTTTTTTCATTAAGCACCCTTGTGGTAAGAATTGTTTCGAAGAAATTCACTCTTAATGCCTCATATTTTATAAAGTGAGTTTGATTATTGGCCAAGATGACTCATTGGGTCAGTTAGGGGGGTTATTATTATTAAATTTAATACTTTCCATTCATAAGCTTAAAAAATTACCTTTGAGCTATTCATTCTAATAGACTATTAGCCAAGAAACCTTTTCAAGTTTCTCTTTGAAGGTATTAATGAAAATCCTCCTATGGTGTTGGGATAGGGTCCCCTAGGGTCAATTTTTGGGAAAAGGCCCAAGTTTTGGCGAAAAAAGTCCAAGTTTTATTGTAAAAAGGGTAAGTTCTCCACAAGATGTGGTTGCGGAGTGCATAGATGGTAAAGTTTCATAAATGGTTTTACTATACTTTTATGTAAGTTGTGTTGGCATGTATAGACATACCCATGGTCCGCGGACCATGGGATTGTATAAAAAGGAGAGTCGTAGAGAGTCTAAGGCATAGTATATATCAATGAAGATGAATGTAACGAGTCAGTAGAAGGAAGAGCAAAGAAGTCTTAGAGTAGAAGAGAGGCTCTATAATTGTGTGCGCAGAGGCCTAGAGTAGAGTCTACAGCTGAGTGCATGGACCCCTGCAACTAAGTGCGTAGGGATGTCTTGAGTCTATAAGTAAAACTAAAGTATTAATAAAGAGATTATTCCAGAAATTCTTGTGTTTTGTCTATATATTTCTATTACAGATGAATGCACTATTATGTTATGATGAATGATGGGTTTATGAATTAATATTGTATTAATGTGCAATTTTACATAATTTATCTTGGTATATGGACGCATGTAATAATAACTGTTTACGTGAAGAATATCTTGTTGCATGTTAAAGTTATCAACACTTAAGCTGATTCAGGTAAATATGAAATTAGGAGTAATCACATGAGTGCCTAAGCCATTGAGTCATTTGTTTAGGGTCCACAAAAGACAGTCGTAAACCTTTGCTCGGGTCTAAAGCTATGTAAAAGGAAGTTATATCGATAAGCCTTAAGGGTTTGTTGATCTGTACGAAGGCAGAGTTAGGGCATAAAATGACATCACACTCATCTCTGGGTGTGGAAACATGGTTCCAGCATCCCCCCATATTGCTTTGGGTGAGACTTCAATCCGCGCTCCATAGGTTGATCTCGAAAGGGCCAGTAGTGTAGGGATTTATTTGGAAAAACTAACTTTGAACCTGGGTTAGGACCCACCAAGCCAACAAATGGTTCCTTTGCCAGGACCGCAATCTGCATAAAGAGATGTGTGATGTTGCATCACTTGAATCCAACAAAGAAAGAAATTGAGGAGTGTTTGGATAGAAAGATCCATGAATTCATGGCACAAGAAAACAGAAATACATGATTAATGAAAGAACAGTGGTTGGACAAGTATATGTACATAGTGATACATGAAATTCTCTTTTGTTCCTTCCGAAGTGAGCTATATGAGTGGATCGCTAAATTGGCAGATGACCAGGGAAGGTGGAGGCTTTACAGTCCCATAGTGTGGGCCCCAGATTAGTGTGGAAATTGGAAGCCTCTGAAGATAGTATCACACACGTTGTCAATCACTGGCTTGATCATGTCATTGAAGGATTTGTGATAGAATTCATGGTCAATACTTTGGTCAGCTATAATGAAGCGGAGCGATGCTTCTTCAAGGGACCACGAGGTAAGTATTTCAAATCTTTGAATACATGGATTAAGATTATCTTGTGTGAAAAGTGGGTTATGCAATTACCTTGATGTTTGTAGATACACGAAGAGGAAAGTTTTTCATGGATAGAGGGAGAACAAGCCCTAAATATAGTCCATTGATTGAGCCTCCTTTGAGTGATGACAAAGGAGCAGTGCAGGCTTCACCACAGAGCATTGTCTAGTTAATAAGGCAAGGGTTCCCATGAATACCCCATTCACCCATACCACCTCCATCTTCACCTCCACAGCATACACCTTCGCCCACACTGCCACCACCTCCGTCACCATTCAATATGGTGAATGCAGTGAAGTTTCCATCAACCCATTTATGGTTGGGGTCCTTGCACACCTGGATGTAAATATGGTGGAAGTCCACTTTGAACTCCGCGTACCCTAACAATTGCTCAAACATGGTTGGTGACAACTGCGACTTTTGGTTGATGGCCATGCGAATACTTGCCTCTGTCAGTACCCAAAATACTTTTCTTTATGTTACTCATGCAACATATTTTGTGGCCCAAAGAGATGTGAACTTTTTTGCTTCTGGTAAATACTTCTTCATAGGAGGAAACTAGCTATCCTACGGCAAATCCCACATGACCAACACTATTGAGAGAAACAACCAAGAATAGTGAAAAGTCTTACTATCATTATGTGCCTCTTTGTATTTTGCGAGGAACTCACTACACAGGTAGTGTGCCTAGTTAAATTGTATGCCCTCTGTGCACTGAGCTGCCAATGAAACCACCAATGCTGACACCTTGTCTGCGCAGAAGTTTCTCATCACCTTTCTAGCCATAAAATTTGTGTGGCAATATTGACCACAAGGTTAGTAATGCTTGTAATTGAATACCCGTGTGACTTTTTGACAAGTTTAAACTTTTCCTTCATCTTCTCAACGAGGTTGTGCTCACTCGTCTTTCCACCAAACCCCTTGGTCGGATTCAGTCCTAAGTGTGGTAATAATGTGATCCTATGGATCAGCATGTCTGTGATAGGGATCGACTCATTTAACCACAAGCACATGTCATGCACTAGGCATAGTAGCTACTTGA
Organism: Pinus taeda; assembly: GCA_000404065.3. Classification (NCBI taxonomy): domain Eukaryota; kingdom Viridiplantae; phylum Streptophyta; class Pinopsida; order Pinales; family Pinaceae; genus Pinus; species Pinus taeda. The sequence goes on along the minus strand of APFE031323871.1, from coordinate 12,293 downwards.
TGACAATCAAGTTGATATTTGATCGATGATAATGTGGAACCCATAACAAGTTTAGCAACCCTGACTTATTGACTCTGTGAATCCATTCCACTAGCTCCAATGTGGTGACACTGGACTCCTTGTAGAAAACCCTCTACATGAAGGTATCGGTAGCAAGGTGGGGGAACTGCTTGTGGTCTGCCAAATCCCAATCCTCGAGCTTCAAGTGCGGGACCGGCACCAGGCGTGGACCTTCAAAGGTAATATTCTTTGGCAACATGGATGTGTTGAGTGAGAAATGTCTAGCATCTAGGTTCTTTAAGACCTTCACCTTGCCCTTTCATGGATGGATATACTCTGAAAGCTTTGAAATAGGTTATACCACTTCAATATCTATGTTTTTTGTGCCTACCTCCGCTTCTAGATCTACCACCTTCCCCTTCTCCTTAGCGCTCGACTTTTTCTTTCGCTGAGCTTGGGTAGCTACATGTTTCCTCGGTGACTCTGGCACCAACATTGACTTCTTTCGCTTATCCTTCTTTGGCTTGGGGACCTCTCTCGTCAGCGTAGGCTTCTACCTAAGCGAACTCAGCATTGTAGGCACTATTTTTGGAACCTCCATACTCACAACCTCAGGGGCGGCTCCCTTAGAAGCAATAGACTCTCCAGTGCTTGCAGTTTTTGCAGTCCCTGGTCCTAACATGATATCACAAATAAGCTTTCTGTCAAACTCAGAATACTGATCAAACACAGGACTTGTGAGAAAATCCTCAAAGAACTCACGGTTCATATGCAATAGAAAGCACAACTCAAAAATTCTCAAAATGCAAATTGTTTCTCGTTGGACAACCACGTGTATTTTATAAGAGACTTCAAATTCCAATTCAACCATTCCTTCCAAAATCAATCCATAAATGAGATATTGGTAGCATATTTCCAAAGATTTCAGTCCTAAATTCCTTAAATGCCGACCGCCCCCTCCTCCTAACTATCTTCTAGAAATCAAATCATGAATAGTGACAGTAACAGTCACTTTCTGGTTACACTGCATGGTCTCTCCTTCTATAGAGTAGCTCCCTTCATGCTTCTTCTAGTACTATGACACCCTCTTGTGTCGCGCATACCCTCTGTTGTGCAACTCTAAAAAACGGGCAGTGTAGTTTATAGTCCTGCGCCTCCCTATAGCTGTCTGGAGTGCTCCAAACTGTACTACCATTTTTGATGCAAACATCTTCATGCTCCATGACCACAAAATGCAGATTCTTTACAATTATATTACAAAAATTGACTTAATATGGGATTTTAGCCCCAAAACTACCCTTAGGGGATCTCACTCCCAACAGGTCCCCAACACAAACATCGTGGCTCACCCTTGAGTCACTCAGTAGGTGCAGAGATCTCTACACAAAGCCCATCCAACTCGATGTGGATGACCACAACTTCAGCTGTGCACTGAGCTGCTGCCTACTTTGCATCTTCAACTATCATCTCAGTTACTTCTCCTATGCTATTAGCCTGAAGCTCTTGTTGCATCACTTGCAGAGTCGCAAGCTTTCCTTCAATGTTTCCTGTGACTGCGTAAGCGTCCTCTAGCCAGGGTTTTATTCTTTCCTTCAGAATTTCTTCCTTGCGTAGCACTGTGTCCACTTGTTCCTTTAGCTGCTTGGCTTCCTGCAACATGGTTAACTTCTGTGTCAACGAAACAGTTCGCGTTGTGCCCTTAACTTCGTCATAGCACTGTTGTAGTTCGTGCACTCCCAGCTCTAGCCTCTGGATGTTTGGGCCCTCCTGCAAGCTGATCAGGACCTCAAACGATTGCTCAAACAACTATGTACAGTCTACTACTACACTCTCCTCCACCACAACTACTTTGGTGACAGTGTTCGCCCATTGTTCCTTTACCTTTGGTGGTGTTGAAGGTTGGGCCCTCAACTGGAGCTCTGTAATCTATAGGTTCAACTCCAAATGAACCCATGCCATCTCTATTCGAGTGTCGTGCACCCCTGTGGCCAATTTGTGGATGCGAACCTCGACTTGATCCTCCTCCAGAATTTCCAACTTTGGGACCATTTTGCATGCCTCCTCCACAACCTGTATGATCTTCTTGCTCTGGCTAGTCACCTCAGCCTCAGTGGCTATGGCAACATTTATCAGTCGGGCCATTTGTTTGTTGTTTATCCTTTGTTCACTGATCACCTGGAGGGTGTGGTGCTCACAGGCCCTTAGCTATGCAATTACTACATCCTACAAGAGGTGGAGTGCTTTGTGTAGAAGCGCTGCCAGGTTTTGTCCAACTCCCTTCAAGGTGCTAACAGTGGGCCTGTCAGCCTCATTTTCCATGGTCAGTGCTCCATATGGAAGCACTATCACATTAGAAGCCTTCATGTGCAGCATATCAACAACCTATGACATGCCAATAGCCAAGCTAGTAGACACTGGACTAGGTTGCGACGTGAGGGTCTGTAACTCCTGTAACCTATTCTAGATGGCCCCTAGGATGACTTGTTGTTGCTTTTCAAATTTATGCAGGGCTTCTATGGTGATATCTCTAACTATGTCATCAATATCATATAAGTCGCTCTCCATCAATGTGATAGGGTCCAGCGAGGTCTTGGTCACTTTAGATTTCTTTCTGGACCCTCCCTTCTCCAGCTGTCTCGGGTGCTTAATGTGGGCAGATGTCTCCTGAGGGTCTACGCAATGCTGCTCTCTGTGTCCTCCTCTTTGGTCTCAGGTAAAGGTGACTGAGTGCCTTTGTCAGAGCCTCACTTTGTGCCACCTTTCTATTTTCCTTCCTCTTTTCCTACTTGTTCCACCTAGGCCTTCTCAACAGCCTCCTTTTTCCTCTTTTCGACCAGTTGCACCATCTTCATCTTGGCTTCTTCCTTCTTCTTCTATGCAGTGGACTTGCTTCCACCCACTGCCAATTCCATGGGAGTGCGCCACTCCGTTGGCCATTTATCAAGCACTGCATCGATGGCATCATCTGTGGCCATGTACGACAAATCGTACCATTTCTACACAGGGTCCTTCCACACCCTAATTGATATTCAATGGAAATCAACTTTAAACTCATTATAGCTCTGTAAGTTAGCATATATTGTGGGTGACAATCATGGCTTGTGATTGATGGCCATCCTGATATTCATTTCCATCAAGATCTTAAAAGTCTTGTTGTCCCGAACTCACTCTACGTCCTTGGTTGACCACAGCGAAGTGTACTTTGCTGCTTCAGGAAGGTCTAGCGCGACTGAGGGGAATTGGCATTGCCACCTTCATAGTGGGGTCACAGATGCTAGAGATAGTGTACTCGTGCAGCTACTTCACCAGTTTGAACTTCTCTTTCATTGATTCTAAGAGCACCTGCTTGCCACCCTTGCCACCAAAGATCATAGCTGGATTTTCACCTATATACACCATGTGTGTTATTCTGTGAATCAACATATCAGTGATGGGTATCGGCTCCTCCAGCCACAAAAATCCATTATACACCAAGAACAATAGTTTCTTGATGACCAAAACTGTCACAGGGGTGCGGTTATAGTGCAGCACCCAGAGCGGGTTCAATAATCCTACCTTCTCTACCCCCATGAACCACCTCCACGGCTTCAACATTGTCATCCCCATATTTGTGTCTATGATGCGGTGCATCAAATATTCAGTTGCCAGGTGCAGGAACTTCTCATGGTCCTCCAAGTCCCAGTCTTCGAGCTTCAATATCGGCACCTGTGTCAAACACAAACCATCAAAAGAAATTTCATTTAGTAGCAGAGGGGTTTGCAGGGGAGTCTTGCTTTCATCAATGTCCTTTGGGACCTTGGACTTAGGCTTGCACAGAGTGGCATACTCTGGCAACCTGTAGGTTTTAACCACGTATATAAATTACCTACATATGAATTCTAAAACATAGAACATAAACAATGTGAGAGCATAACACATAAAACACATATATACAGAGATTTTCCCCTAGATCCCAAAACTGGGAATACCAACTTGATTTTTCATTATATTCCTTTCAATTTTACAATACATATTTATACATGTTGAAGCATCCAATACTATGGACTGAAAACCATCACCTCCAAAACCATGTGTGAAAAATCATGCACAAAATCATAGGTAGGTATGCCCAACCTAATATAGGGTCCAAAAAAAAAAAAACTAGGGCACTTCCCCAGACCCCATAGATTGGGGTTACTTGCACCCCTAAAACCCCATGTGACCCCGGCCCCCCCCCCCACCAGCAATCAACACAATGAAGGGGAGCTCCACCCCCCTTTCTAACCCCCTAGTTAACTACATGGGCTTAGTCGTGGAAAGAATATTAAACACAACCCAACATACCGCCACTTGTTGTTTCTTTCCACAGGGGCCACAAGAGAGATTAGTCATTATCCGCCCTGCAAACACCATTTTTTCTCTACACAAGGAGAAATTCACAGAGCTCATAGATTTTTTTCAATAATCTTGCATTTCTTTCAAAGTGTCCACCTTTACAGCAACACCTTTTTTGTCTTCTATTCATATCCCTCACAAAGTGATATTGAACATCAATGTGCTTTGTCTTTGAATGATAAGCACGATTCTTTGCCAAGAAAATTGCACTTTGGTTGTCACAGTCTATCCTTATAGATCCTTGTACTAACCCCATACTTGAACACAATCTCTGCAACCAAACTGCTTCCTTGCTTGCATGAGTGGCTGCCATGTATTCTGCCACTGTAATTGATAGTGCCACTACAGATTGTTTCTTACTCATCCAACTCAATGCACCTCCAAATAGCTTAAACACATACCCACTTGTAGATATTCTTTGATCCAGATCTCCAGCCCAGTCTGCATCAAAAAAGCCATGAATATCGAACACTGTGTCCAATCATGTTCTTCCTTGGTAGCACAAACCATAATCACTAGTGCCACACAAATACCTAAAAACCTGCTTCACTATTGTCCAATGCTCCTTCCCTAGTTTTGACATAAACCTACTCAATACTCCCTACATGTGCAATGTCTAGTCTAGTATAGACCATCACATACATCAATCTATCAAATGCACTTGCATATGGAACACGGCACATGTCCTCTTCCTCTTCTTGTGTTTTGGGACATTGTTTAGCAGATAACTTTACACCTATAGGAATAGGAACCTTCACCGGCTTACTATCCTGCATATTAAACATCTGAAATATTGTCTCGACATACTTCCTCTAGCTTAACCAAAGCTTCCTCTTTGTCATATCTCTTTTAATTTCCATGCCCAAAATATAGTTTGCAGCACCAAGATATTTCATGTTGAATTTGGAGGACAAATGGGTCTTCAAATCCTAGATAATTTCTTTGTCATTTCCAACCAGCAACATATCATCCACATACAAGACCAGATAAATAACATGGTCACCAATTAATTTAAAATACACACAGTGATCTGCTTTGTTTCTGGTGAAGACAAGTCCCCATATAAATGTATCAAAATTCTTATACCACATCCTTGGTGACTGTTTTAACCCATACAGAAACTTCTTTAACTTGCATACCAGTTCTTTCTTACCCTTCACCACAAAGCCCTCAAGTTGCTTCATATAGATCTCCTCTTCTAGATCACTGTGAAGAAATGTTGTCTTCACATCCATCTGTTCTACCTCAAAATCAAAATCAACAACAATATATAAAAGTAATCTAATAGAAGTTACCTTGGCAACAAGAGAAAAAATATCACCAAAATCAATTCCCGGCACCTGGGAATAACCTTTTGCTACCAGCCGAGCTTTGTATTTCTCCACTTTGCTTCTGTGTTTGTCTTCTTATTGAACACCCATTTGCTACCAATGGGTTTCCTTCCAACCAACAACTCCACCAGATCTCAAGCCTCACTTTTGTGCAAAGATGCCATTTCATCAAACATGGCCTCTTTCCAGAGTTTTCCATCCTTTGAATCTACTGCTTCCTTCATAGTTATGGGATCATCATTAGTAATAGATAAAGCAAAATTTGAACAGAAAGTAGATGAACTATACCTTTTTGGTTGCCTTCTTTCTCGAAATGGACTTCTCACACCTGGAGTTTGTGGCTCTTCATCTTCTGATTCCTCCTCTGTTGTAGAGTCTGATTCTTCCTCCTTTAGCTCAAACTCTATCTTCTTAGTTCCTTTGGTTAGACTTCATGTTTAATAACATATTTCACCTCTTTGAACGCCACATCTTGGTTGTACACAACCTCCCTTGTTACTGGGTTCCAAAGCTTAAAACCCTTTAAACCATCCTTATACCTAATAAAGATGCAGTTTTCAGATTTACTATCCAACTTGGTTCATTTCTCCTTTGGAACATGTACATATGCATCACATCCAAATACCCTCAGATTTGAAAAATGGGTTTCTTACCATCCATACCTCTTGTGGAGTCTTATCCTCCAATGCTGATGATGATGATTTATTGACTAGGTAACATGCTATCTCCACCGCCTCTGCCCAGAATTCCTATCCTAACTTGACACCACTGAGCATGCTTCTTTCCCTTTCCATCAACATTTTGTTCATTCTTTATGCAACTCCATTTTGCTGAGGTGTATATGGAGCATTCTTCTACCATGCTATACCACACTTCTTACAGAATTCTTCAAATTCCTTACTACAAAACTCTCCACTGTTATTTGTCCTCAACACCTTTATCTTCTTCTTTGTCTGGTTTTCCATGAGAGACTTAAATTCTTTAAACCAATCAAAGACTTTAGATTTCTTCTTAAGTAAATATATCCATGTATTCCTTGAGAGGTCATCTATAAATGATACATAGTACATAGGCTTACCTAGTGATGGAACCTTCATAGGTCCAAACACATCTCTGTGCACAAGCTCTAATATCTGTTTCACCCTCTTACCACCAGAGGGGAAGCTCACCCGATTCTACTTCCCATATTCATAGAAATCAAAATAGAGAGAGTTATTACTCATACCTTCTACCATAACTTTACCATGAAGTATTCAAAGGCCCTTCTCTCCAATATGTCCAAGCCTCTGATGCCACAACATGGTCTTCTCTCCAGAGACCACTAGATTTTTTGCTCCACTTTCAGGAACCACAGAACTGTTGCACCCATCAACAATAGTGCTACCTTGCAGCTTTGTCACGCGGAATGAGTTGATCTTGCGGACAAGATAGACCTTCCTAGAATCTAATGAATACCTAATGACAAACAAACCAACTAGACACTATCTTTCTCTAAATGCACTTTATAAATAATGGAAAACAAATGTGTTTAAGGCCTACCTCATGTCCAACGCAAGTTTGGTGATGCCTTCGGCTCCTTTGATCCAAGTAAGTTCCTTCGTCACAAACCTGCAAACACAAACAAGGAAAATGATTAAATAGCACCTGAATAACCAGTATTATAAAACATATTTAACATGAAAGTCAAGGAGTCCATGAAACAAATAACATGAGATACTTATTGAGAAAAATGAGCTTGATTGTATTAATTCAAAAGAGAAGAACCTTACAACCTTTGCCTTGATGCTTGTACAAGCTCCTTCCAGGGTCCCACAAGAAGTCTCCTCTACTTTGACAAGCTTCACTCACTCCCTAATGGGGCCAAAAAGGTATGTGATCTCTCCTCTTAAGCTCAAATAGGAAGTCTTGATTTCACTAGCATTTACCCTCAAAAGTTCAGCTTCTAACCTCTTTGGCCACTAACCCAATGCCTCAATTTATAGTGCAATGGAGATCAGTTACCAGGCCCTCTTTCAAAGGGATAGAATACTTCTTCAAAGGGATAGCTCCTCCCAACAAGGGATTTGTTCCTCCTATGATGGGATGCATGAACCACTTGGAGCGAACAATCCACGTAACAAATGCTTCTAGAAAACTCTAGAATTAACCCAAGATGAGTTTTTTAAGATAAAAATTACGCCTTTGACTTTCATCATGGGTACACCTCCCTTTACATACCGAGTGTATAAATACGTAGATATCCTGAACAAAAAGGTGCGGGCCCACGAGGAAAAGTGAGAGAAAAGTGCGGAACCATAAGTTTACATGCTTTTTTGATGTCTTTCTCTCATTTCTAAAGCTTGTTCTGAAGAGCTGAGGTTTGAGACTTTCTTAGGAAGCTGGTATAGGTGGTGATATACCTACACCGACTGCAAATAATCAAGGTGACGATATTTTTGTGTAATAGATTGCCCCCTAAAGTGCGAAGTCTGTAGTATATGAGGATTTTTTCATTTATGATATGGGAAGAGTGAAGTGCTTTATCATTTCGAGGATCATCTTGCGGAGAGCCCGGTTGGAACCTGTAAAAACATTCAATGCAAAATATATATATGAGACCATATCATCGCTGAGGTAGGCATTCCCATTCTCAGATAAAAACTAACTAAGAGACTGAAAACAGACTAGAAGACTAACTACTGCTCTGATATAGGAATGATCTTGTAACACATCATAAGTACAGACACATGTGGACACAGTATGGACGCAGCCATCTGTTTATGAATAGTCCATAATATAAT
>APFE031323861.1:8130-35684 GCA_000404065.3 Pinus taeda | reverse complement strand
GGGAAAAGTTGGCTATGGGCTTCATTTATGAGGCTATGGATCAGGCAAAGGAGCAAATAAAGGCTGTATGCAAGGATAGAGTGGAAAAGTATGGGCCCATTTGGGCAATCATTGATGAAAGATGGAACAATCAACTCCATCGCCCTATACATGTAGCTGGGTATTTTTTGAACCCACGGTATCATTATAAAGCTAAGGAGTCAAGAGCTTTGAGGGGGGAGGTCAGAGATGGACTGATTGATTGCATTGATCGCATGATCCCATTGGAGTCTGATCAGTTGGAGATACATCGACAAGCCACAACCTTCAGCAATGCATCAGGTACCTTTGGGAAGAACCTAGCAAAGATTGCAAGAGAAGCAGATGAGCCAGGTAAACAAAAATTTCAATTTTCAAATTCTTAATAGTTTTACTTTTTTTTTAATTTTGTTAAATCGTTTATAATTTGAAAGTTGGATATAATTTGTAATTTTGTTGAGCTAACTCATTACACTCCTATGTGTTTTGCAGCACAATGGTGGGAGGCCTTTGGTGGCCATGTTCCTGAATTGCAAAGGTTTGCAATTCGTATTTTGAGTCAAACTTGCAGTGCAACTGGGTGTGAGCGAAATTGGTCTGTCTTTGAGAGGATTCACACAAAGAAGAGAAACCGTTTGGATCAAAAACGGTTAAATGATCTAGTTTATGTCCAATACAACCTTCGGCTCAGACGAAACCATTTGCTGAACAAAAGACCTGATTCAGATCCCATTGTGTTGGAAGACATTTATCCAACGTCAGATTGGGTAGTGGAGAGTTGTCCAGCAGAGTTTGATCCTGATGAGGATCTTGGTTTATATTTAGATTTGGAGACATCAGCTGAAGTTGAACATGTTCAGTTGAATGCAAATCCACCAGCGTCAGTCTCACAGCCAGCAAGGACTCCAGTTGTAGGTGCTTCCTCTGCTCAGCCTGAGCCACGACAGAAGCGCAGCCGCATAGCTACTCTATCTCAGCTTGCATCTACTGCAGTTGCACAGGTTGCTAGTGGTACCACTTCTACAGTTGCAGTTGGAGATGATGATGATGATGAGGAGCCATGGGCAAGGGGCTCTGACTCTGATGATGATGATGATCCAGAGATTGATCGACATGATCTTGGCTCCTTTGGCAGTAGCTACTAGCCAGTAGTACTTTTGTTGTAGTCTTGTAGAGGCCATTTCCAGCCTCCTTGGTTATGTGTTTTTTGTTTTGAGTTTTTGATCATGTATGACAGTTGACTATGTATTGCCATTGGGTACCATTTTGATATAATGGATTGGTTCATGAGCCTACTTTGATCATATGTTGTCTTCCATCTAGATTCTATATTATAATGTTGTGTGTTTGGAAACATGAATGAAAATCTTTAAAATTATGTTTAAAATCTTCAAAATTATGTTTTTTTATCAAAAAACTAAATATTTGATGTATTTTTTACAATGACCGAGTCATTGAAAACGAGTCGGCCGAGTCATTGAAAACGAGTCGGCCGAGTCATTACCGTTTCGGAGTCGGAGTCGGAGTCATTGCTCGACCGAGTCGGAGTCGGAGTCGGAGTCTTAAAACATTGTTCTTGATAAAGGAAGACCTCCTACAAAATCCATAGAAACACTCTCCCATGGACGTGAAGGCACTGAAAGTGGTGTGTATAATCCTAGTTTCCTATTACTAGACTTACTGAATGCACACAATGAACAACCTTTGATAAAACGTGACACACTTCCAAGCATACGAGGCCAATAAAAATACCTCTGAAGATTTGTCATTGTTTTACTTACACCGAAATGTCCAATAATAAGAGAAGTGTGTGCTTCCCTTGTGACATTTACTCTCTCTCCCTGTGGAACACAAATTTTTCCCAAATGATACAACAAATTATCATGTACATGGTAGTCTAATTCCTAAAGTTGGTGGCCTTGACTCAAGTTTGAATATACCTCTTGAAAGTCAGCATCATGTGCGTATTGTTCAACATAAGTTTCAAGAAAAACAGAATTATTCTTGAGTAAAATGGCTACATTAACAACTGGTCTAGAAAGCATATCAACAACTCTGTTATAAATACATTTTTATACCTAATTACCAAGTGGAATTTCTTTAAAAATCTCATCCAACGAAAGTGCCTTGATTGCTACAATTTTGTTTGAGATTGCAGATATTGCAAAGGTTGATGATCGGTGTGAATAATGGTTTCTTTACCCATCAAGTAATGCTTCCATTTCTTCACAATTTGCACCAATGCATAAATCTCTTTATCATATGTAGGATAGTTAATAACAACACCATTAAAAATCTTATAATGAAATGAAATGGGCTTACCACGATGTAAAAGAACTGCACCCATGATGTAGTCACTTGCATTTGTTTGTATTTCAAATGGTTGTTTCAAATCTGGCAATTCTAAAATTGGGGCTGAACCGATATTTTGTTTTAAAGCATCAAGTGCTTTTTGTTGTTTGCCTCCCCACTAGAAGACAACCTTCACACTGGTCAAAGCATGTAGTGGAGCTGTTATGGAAGAGAAATTGGCAATGAACTTCCTCCAGTACTATGTTGCTCCCAGAAAACTCCTTAATTCTATGATTGATTTGGGTATTGGCCAATTCACAATGAGCGAAACTTTAGAGGGGTCAATCTTCAACTCACCTCCTCCAACTATGTGACCCAAATACACTAAGGAAGTTTTCTTGAATTCACATTTAGACATCTTTAGAAATAACTGTTATTTTCTCAAGACATCCAACACTTTCCTCACATGCTTGACATGCTCTTCTCATGATTTGTTGAATATCAAAATATCATCTAAATAGAAAATTACAAACTCATCAAGAAAATATCTTAAAGCATCATTCATAACTCTCATGAATGTAGTTGGAGCATTGCAAAGACTGCAAGGAATAACCAGCCACTCAAACAATCCATGTTTGGTTTTAAAAGTAGTCTTCCAAATATCCTCCTCAGCTATTCTAACTTGATGATATCCACTTCTCAAGTCTAATTTAGTGAAATATTTTGCATTCTTCAACTGATCTAGCAAATCATCTATTTTGGGCAGTGTGTATCGTTTCTTTATGTTAATTTTATTCAAAGCTCAATAATATACACACATGCGTCAGGTTCCATCTTTCTTGGGTACCAAAACAATTGGTGAGCCACATGGCAAAGTAGAGGGACAAATTACACCTTTATCTAACAATTCCTAGACTTGTTTCTTAATTTCTAAACTTTCTAGAATTGACATTCGATACATACCAATGTTTGGGAGTGGACAATCTTGTTGTAACTGGATTTCATGCTGAATTCCCCTTTTTGGTGGCAATCCCTTTGGTTCTTGAAACATATCTCCATATTGATTGACCACATCAACCAATTCAACTTTCAACTTTATGTCACAGCCTCCAAAGGATTCATGCTTCGTATCATTATTCTGCTTGATCATAAGGAGCACGAGACTCTTGTTGGAATTGATCAGTCGTTTGGTTTTCCCTACGCTTGCCAAAGACAAATTAAGCTTCCTACGATGGGCTCTCACAATATACTCCACTCCGTCTTTGAACATATTATATTTGTTTTCAAATCTATGGAAAATGACTTTCCTGTCATAGAGATACGGACTTCCCAACACAATTCCATAAATATCTAGCGGCACTACATCTATTTCGACCTCATCAACGAAATTGACAGTGATAGCAAACCTGAAAACACATTTCCTTGTGACTTGAAGATTTGCATCCTTGGTTATCCAACACAACGAATACAGTTTATGATGAGGTACGGTTTCCAGATTCAATTTCTTGACCAAATCTGTAGAAATTAAATTTCCCTGAGATCCACTATAAAACAATGTATCAATCTTGGTGTGTTTAGAAATAACTCAGATATGGAACAAATCAATTTTGTTTTCCTCATTTGAAGCGTTATTGGAGTCATTTGTTATGTTGGTACTTGCCACAACTTCCTCTTTATAGGCTTTTGACATGAATTTTCTCTTAGTGACTGTGGCTGAAATCTTTGATTCATCACCTGAGTCAGAACCGAAGTCTTGTTGTACATCAACATTTGTCTTCTGTTTCCCTTTATTGTTAGATTTATTCGGTCTTAATTTAGGATGAAGCTTCCAACAATGCGCTTCATCATGGCCCTCTTTGGAACAATTCTTGCACACGGGTTTCTCCCCTTCTTTCTTAACATAAGCATTTTTCTTCTACTTTCCTTTGAGAGTCTTTCCTTCTGCATCACTTTGGAATGGATTCTTATTACCTTCTTCTTGTACATTTTTCCCTCTTGCTTCGAGGTGTGTAGCTTGAACACAAACCTCATCAAGATTTGTGGGATTAAACATAAGAATGGTATGTTGAAGATAGTTATGCAAACTTCTTATATATTTCAACAAAGTATCCTGTGACTGTAAGTCTACTCCTAGCATAAGATCTTCTCCTAAACTCTTGAGTATACTCTTGCACATCTTGACCTTTTAACTATCTAAAATTTTGCCAATTCATGATAGCTTTTTTCATATGGCCTAAAGGGTAGAATTGTCTTTTTATAGCAGCAATGAAATCAGACCAAGTAATAGAGATCTTACCATGTTTTTTGATCTCATCTTGAGTCCTTGATTCCCACCATACAAGTGTTGCACCCTCCATTCTCAATGAAGCCAAATAAATTTTGATATCATCCTCTTGAAGGTTCTGAACTCTACAATACACCTCCAACTAACAAATCCAATTATCCAACTTTTCTGCATTAACTTCTCCATTGTACATAGGCAACTCAAATTTAACATCAAGCTTTAGAAAAGGCAATTTACCAATTCCTTTTGCATAATGATGATGAGTATGAATTAGGGTTGTATTAGTGGAAGAGTGTGAAGATGCTTGTGAAGTAGAAGATGAAGAAGATGGTGGAGAGGGTGGAGACTTGTCTCCATTCCCATTGCCTCCTCCTGAAGAGCCTTCTCCTTTGGGAGGTTTTGAACTTTCTCCTTGCAATCTGCTATTCCTCTCTTCATAGAGGACCTTCACCATCTCTTTCATATCAAAGAAAGCCTTTCTAAAGGTCTTCTCATCTTCTGTCATGATGGGTTATCCTTCATGAGACATGGTCTCTAAAGACTCAATGACGACTTTTGCAACTTGAGGATGTATTGGTGTAGAAGACTTTGACAACCTTGCTCTTCTTCGACTTGACCCAACTTCAGGGCTTCCAACCAGATTTCCTTCACCTCTTTTGAGTTTTAACCTTGTTAACATGACACAAAATTGCAAAAAAGATAAATCCTTCTTTCACAAAGTAAATCTAGTAAGCAGAAACCAATGCTCTGATACCAACTTGATCTGAAATGGAGCAGATTAGTAATGTCATGCTAATTCCCCATTCAGAATGAAACCCAAGATGTTTATCATTTGCTTATCAAGTGCTTAAGGATTCAATATTTTTGCTTAATTCATTGGTTCCCATGAGAGTTTCTTATGTAAATGTGTTGACGGTGCTGGACCCGCCAACATGCCAAGGGGATCTCCCTGGTAAGAAGCCCTAATTAGACCTCCGATTGTTTGGTGTAGGAGTCCCAGCAGTGGGTCGTAAGGTAATGCCTTGACCGCGATGTTACACAGAGGCAAGTAAGATAACTCTGTCAGTAGCAAGGGTGTGACTGTGCAGTGAGTCAAGGAAGATGTATGGGAGGTTCTAACACATAAGGGGTGAGATAAGGGCAAAGGTGAGTTCCAGGTTGAAAGGGATCAGTCCCAACTCAGCTAGGAACACACAACACAAAAGGACATACGTAGCTTTTGGTGAAGCAGTCCACTCGGATGTGGTAGTCACAACGTACAAGGTAAGATAACACGTACAACACTCACGGATCAGTTCGAATGAGTGCAATGGTTGTTGCAACAAGGTTCATGTGAAAGGTATGTTTGGTGTCCAATAAAGCATTCAACATAGACGGTGACAACATTAACAACATATACAACACATTTGCAACAAGATTCATATAATTGCATGTGAATCAATTCATACACAAATATGTAAGTCAAACAACATATATCATTATGGCAACCAGAGCAGTCCAACTACAATAACAACATATGCATGAAAATGTGTTCGCTCTTATTATATAAAGAAGTGTAAGTCTCAATCATACAATACATCGATTTAAACTTGTTAGCCCCAACAATGGAACGTTATAGCCACATCCACCTGCTCCTCCAAAGAGAAGTACTAGCTCTATGCAATGGAGAAGCCAAGGCGCATTACAATACTATCCAAGCCTTCTTCAAGATAGTCTTAGTAGAAGCTTGGCTGACCAAAAGCCCTTACAGTGAGTTATGAGGGACTAATTATAGCAAAGGGTGGGGTGACCCTTGACATTCCCCTTTATGACAGTTCAACTACCCTCATGACTCTTCACCTACTCTATGATTGTTACATCTAATCATTGACACTTGACTTACACTTAACATGACTCAACATTACAATGTACATGTACTCATGTGAGACAACATGGCTTGAGCAAGCCTTTCAAGACATCACTGACACTTGGTCCGCTGTGATGAGACCAAATCTTTGACATGCTTGTGATGGTGAAGGTGGTGAGTTGATGCCAAGCTTGGTTGTCCGTGATGGGGTGCATGCACCTCATGGTGACATCTTGTTGAAGCAAACTCTTGCCTCCGTTGAAACTGGTGCATTGGTTCGGCCCCTTCATCCAACTCGTCTACTAACATGCGCATGGTCTTCTTTGGTACTTTTGAACCGGAAACACTCTGATGCATAGTGTCTGTGTTGATCTTCAATTGTGTGTTGGTGGTCATGCACATCAACTTGCCGAAGTACATGTTCAACCCTAATCAGACTTGCTTCTTGTCTTCGCCTTGGTGAGTGTGTTGAATGGGTTGGATTTCATGTGTGTGCTCGATGACATGCGTGCTACCAAATCCCTTGCATGCGATCAACAACACTTCTCATCATGTCTACTATGTGTCAACTGCTGGGATGGATCCTTAACTTGTACGGGCACAGTTTCATCCGTGAGTGCATGTTGCGCCCATTGTTGTTCAT
Organism: Pinus taeda; assembly: GCA_000404065.3. Classification (NCBI taxonomy): domain Eukaryota; kingdom Viridiplantae; phylum Streptophyta; class Pinopsida; order Pinales; family Pinaceae; genus Pinus; species Pinus taeda. The sequence goes on along the minus strand of APFE031323861.1, from coordinate 28,601 downwards.
TTTCCTATTGCAACTCATTTGTCTGTTTGTGCAGCTTCATGTTCTTCCTGAGTTGTTGCTTCATCACATGCAACTCCTTCTTTATTCCAACTTCTGCCTTCGCGCAATCTTCATGTCACACCGTCACTTCATATCTGGAGTCTCCAAAGTTGCTTTCATCATCAATGGACTTGCTTGAGCTTGCAACCTTGTTCTGCCTCCGTGTTGTCAACAACCCTCCTTTTGCATTTGTTGCATTCGGTATGTTGTCTTCAGCTATTGTTCATGATGTTGCTCGTTGTGATGCCACTGCTATCATATCTTGATGTCCTTGTCTACGAACAACTTGATATCTTCGTGGGTAGGCAAGTCCATGGACACTTGATCAACTGCATCCCCAAGTATGCTCTGAACAGTGTCTTCGTCTCTGCTCTCTTGGAAACCATTGTACTTGTATTGCTGAGAGGCATATAAACACTTGGGATACCTAGAGACATGGCAACACTCATTGCAAGCAAATTGTTAGTTGAAAACCAAAATGAACATGAGAACTGACTTGCAACATACCTGGGTACATGATCATGAAGGTTGTGCAATTTCGGTTGGGAGGTTGGGAGACCGACTGCCAAGACTGCACAAGGCACAGTCTGGGCTGTTGGGAGACTCGCTCATTGCTGAAACTATGCAATACACAGTTGAGTCTAGTTGTTGACTGTTGGGATTCCACAATGCACAATTCCAACTCGGAAGGATTGTTGGCCTAAGGACATATTTGCACAATTTCTTGGGCCAAGCAGCCACTGTCCTCTAGAAATGTGTAAAAAAATATTGGAGGCCAATGCTGGGCAAGTATGCACAAATCTGGAGAGGAAGGTGAGCCTTCCTTCCCCATAATGCGCAATGCAACCTTGGTGAAGGCAGAGTCTGGGCCAAGGTTGGCCCGACTCGCCGATAGGCAACTAAAAGCAACTAAGACAGTAAATGCATGGTGAAACTAAGTGATAGCATAAGTGATTGATAGTGCATGCGAAACATGAACGAAAGATTCAACAAACATATCTACCTGCATGTGGGTGAGGCAGTTCATCGGTTGGGCGAACATCCGTGCAACAATTTCATGCATGTGATAGCAGTGAGATAGCAATGAAAACTGAAACAGAGCTAGGACAAGATAGAATACATGTAAACAACAAAACACATTCAAAGAAATCAAGCAAACAATACTCCCATAAGTGAAAACAAAAAAAGCGACATAAATGCAGCAAAAGGCATGGGAAGCGAGCTTACCCAAAACAATTGAGCTCGATGTGTCCACTGCTCCTAGATGTGATGTGGGATGTTAGAGCTGCAAGGTTGATGTGAGGAATGAGCTCTGCAATGTCTGATTGATGAGTTTTGATAACATCGAGGTTGTGACGCGCATGCCACGAATCAAGGGTAAGCGACACTTGGTGGGAGGTTTCGAAATTTCTCCTTGCATGTAAGCTCCAATTACTAAACATAGATCCTTGAAACAAGGGATGCCTTTGCATGCTGCCTTGGGAGAAGCAACCCATGCATGCAAGTCTATTTTGCTCAGTCCTGGAGAGAACCGGCCATCTCAGTTGCACATGTGAGAGACTGCTCGACTGCTGGAGAAAAAATGCGCATTTCTAGCTGGGAGCTGGGCTCGCTGCCCAGGAGATTTGCACAATTTCTGGGCAGAGCAGTTGACTGCTGCCTAGATTTACGCAAATTCTGGGCTGAGCAACCTTGCTGGGGAAATTTGTGCAAATCCTACTGGGAGTGGTGGCAGGCAAGATTGGGCAATCCTGGAGCCCAACAGGCAGCCAGAGTGGATTGCACCAATTTCTGGAGGGAAGGCTAGTTGCCCTCTAGAAATGTGCAATTTTCAAGGGGAAGCTGCTAAGCCTGTAGCTGGACCAAGTCCAGGTGAACAGCCTGTGAGGGGAATGGATCAAGCTGTGACTGATAAGATGCCTTTGTGAAAGAAAGACACTTAAGCTTGTGAAATTGAAGAAGCAAGGAAAGTTGCTGTGAAGGTTGGAAGGGAGGCTCCAAAACAAGGCTAAGGAAAAACTCTAGAGCGTGGTTGTAGTCGCTACAACACTTGGAGACACACTGGTAGAACTCTAGCTCTCTGAATGGACCTTGTTCGTGAAAAGCAAGTCTAACACCTCCAGAAGTATTGTTTAGTTTTCAGCTCATTTTGGTTTCACACTAACTTGATTGTAAGATGTAGCATCTGCCAAAACCTTGGTCGATTGACATGTATTCCAAGCCAAGGCAACACAGTTGTTTCGATTGGAGTTGAGGGGTATATAGGTGAACAAGCAGTCTAGTTGTCAGAGTCTTAGTTTCATCTCTGGTGTTGCTCCACTGCTAGCAAGCTTGGACAGTACCTCGTTGGAGTCACATAAGAACACAAGCATAGCTCTGCTGCCAGTAAGCCTGGTCAGTACCCCGACGGAGTTACTTGCATCACCTCCTTGCATAAGAAGCCTTTCTCTTCTTTCGCCTTATTCATTTTTCATTTTTGAATTTTCATTTTTTCATTGGCATAATGCTTATTCATTTCGGAGGCGGAAGAGGGGTCCAGACTTATTGAGAGCATAAGAGGTTGTTCCAGTAGAGAAGTAGTTTATTTTATCTCTGAAATTCCTGTTAAAGTTTCCCCCTTACCTTACTCTACTTGACTGAGCTGACAAGGGTTAACCCAAAAATAATCAACTAGAGAAGGTGACACTAGTTAGCACGCAAGCATTGTGTTTACACCAAGGTTCACTTCGAACAATATGTATTTTCCTTCAACGTATCATGGACTAAAAGTAACAAGCTCATCATACAGAGGCAAGATGATAGATAACCAAGTAGTGATAGTTGTACAAGCCCTCTTGTACTTTACCCAGCTTGCTTCAAGAGTCATACATGGTTTTATGCAAAACTAACCTATGAACGAAACAAGTGAACGAACTAACAATCAACAAAGCAAAGCAAGAGAAGAAGCAAAAATGAAAGTGAAGTAAGTAAACAAACAAGCAAACAAAGCACGTAAGCAAACCAGCATGCAAGCAAACAACTGAAAGAAAACACTACTCCTACTCCTACACTAATGGTACATGGGCTTGATCACGTGAAGTGATACTTCCAATTCAGCCATCGATGCATTGGTAGACCCATGTTGGTGAAGGCCTTGTCACGAGCAACCCAGTTATGCAAACCTACAAGCAAGAAAGATATAACAATGAAGAAAACCACACTTCATGATTCAAAGTGCCCACGAGACATAAGTGAGTGCATGCAGATGATGGGTAATCCGCAGACTTATCATGGTGCTGTGTGACACTACGTGCAACTTTGAAGCATAAGCACACTCTTCATTGTGACATGCAAGAAAATGAAAGAGACAAAGATAACTTGTGTTGCACACGAGTGCTTGCAATGTAGGTCTCCTCTAATGCATGAGCAATGGGATTGTGTAGTTCGAGTGGAGGAAGTAAAATTTGAGTGTTAGATTGATCTTGAGTGCATACAAATGAGTGATGAGGAGCCTTGAGTGTTTGAACAATTTCCTAATCAGAAGTGAAACCAACCTCAGGATAACGAGGGCCTAACATAACCATCAGCTCGGGCTAAAGTGCCTCAACAGTCTATGGGGTTTCGACTTCGTTGATAGATGGATCTTCATTTCATAGACCAGTGGCTTAGACAGTTTAACAACGAGTGAATCAACATCATGATCGGATGATGAGGTGAAGAGATCACGACAACAAAGATCAAAAAATTTAGGATGTTGGTTGCTCGCGCTGAATTGCCTCAACAGTCTATGGGGTTTCGACTTCGTTGACAGATGGATCTTCATAGACCAGTGGCTTAGACGGTTTAACAACGAGTGAATCAACATCATGATTGGATGATGAGGTGAAGAGATCACGACAACCAAGATCAAAAAATTTAGGATGTTGGTTGGCATCCTCATGGTTTGATGAATCACACACAGGGGTAGATGAGGAGGAAGGATGTTCACCCTTTGTGCTTCAGGAAAAAGCAGATGAAAGATCAAGTGGATTTCCAATGAATGATTGGTCCTCTCCATTGTTGGATGATGGGCTAACATATAGTGTGTCATGCGAAAGATCAACAATGGGTGCATCTGTGGATGAAGACACACATGTGGAATCATGGATGGCAGGTTCACTAACAATGTTAGGAAAGAATAGAGGGGGCTCGGATGGAAGGGAGTCATCCTTCGCCAAGTGTTGATGCTCAATCTCCCACTCATAATCTTCATGAATGAAATTGCATGTTAGTTGTGCAACACCAACTCCGTCAGTGGGTTGTTCCTCGTTCACAACAAGTGAAGAGTCTGGAATGGACGAACACAAGACAACATCATTTGGAGGAACACCCGGGTGCGAAGACGGAGTTCGTAGAAAAGAATGCATATGAGGACTCGAAGGACTCACAACCAAATCGGCATGAAAATTGAGTGAAGTGATGTTAGGAGGGTGTGAAGGATGAACAAGTGTGTGAGCATGATCCTCAACATCACTGGGCAGTGGTGGAGCTGTTGAATAAGAGGAAGGCGAACAATTAGTTGAGACAGTGCCCACTTCCACATGAGATTGGGCAGTTCCATCAATGAAGAATGTTGAGCGAGACTTGATATGAAGCTTCCTCTTGGGACAGGTAAATTTCGTAAGGCAATACTCGAATCGGTCCTAAAGATAAGAAAATTTCATCTGGCTCCTTGGAGCTTGAAACTGCAAGTCACGAAAGTGTTGCCGAAAATCAATAATGGATCATGCAGAGCCCTCCGTTGTTGTAACAATTTCCGGTCAAGATGGTCTGGATCAAAATGATAGAACATGTCTTCAATAAGATCACATAAGTGCTCAAATGAGCGCACGGTGTTAGCCAGTAGGCTGAGCACCCAACGAAATGGAGATTCACAAAGTGTGTATGCAAGCAGCAAACCAGGTTGTTCGTCAGAAAACTCATCTTCCTCATGAATCATGGAAAGAAAGTTATGTAATTGGTCAGGCCAGGTCACTTTGTCTTCACCATCATACGTGTGAGTGGACAAGAGATAGAAAATCTTCCCTGAGATGGAGACATCTTCACGATTCGAAAAACACCTCGGGGGAAGAAGAGTGCAAGACTCCATGAAATATATGCAAAGGTTGAAAATTGGATGAGAGGACACTGCTTGTCATTAGGCCCTCCTTCTAGCGCCAGATATGTTGATAGTGCTGGACCCGCCAACATGTCAAGGGGATCTCCTCGGTAAGAAGTCCCAATTAGACCTCAGACCATTTGGTGTAGGAGTCCCAGTAATGGGTCGTAAGGTAATGCCTTGACCGCGATGTCGCACAGAGGCAAGTAAAATAACTCTATCAGTAGCAAGGGTGTGACTGTTGCAATGAGTTAAGGAAGATGTATGAGAGGTTCCAACACATAAGGGGGGAGGTAAGGGTTAAGGTGAGTTATAGGTTGAAAGGGACGAGTCCCAACTCGGCTAGGAACACACAACACAAAAGGACATACACAAATTCCAGCCGAGCAGTCCACTCGGACGTGGTAGTCACAATTTACAAGGTAAGATAACACATACAACACTCGCAGATCAGTTCGAATGAGTGCAATGGTTGTTGCAGCAAGGTTCATGTGAAAGGTTTGTCTGGTGTCTGACAGAGCAGTCGACACGGGCGGTGACAACATTAACAACATATACAACACATTTGCAACAAGATTAATATAATTGCATGTGAATCAGTTCATACAAAAATACGGAAGTTAAACAACATATATCATTATGGAAACATGAGTAGTCCAACTATAATAACAACATATCCATGAAAATGTGTTGGCTCTTATTATATAAAGAAGTGCAAGTCTCAATCATACAATACATCCATGTAAAACTGCTAGCCCCAATAGTGGAACATTACAACCACATCCACCTTCTCCTCCAAAGAGATGTACTAGCTTCATGTAGTGGAGAAGCCAAGGCGCGTTACAATACTATCCAAGCCTTCTTCAAGATAGTCTTAGTAGAAGCTTGACTGACCAAAAGCCCTTACAATGAGTTATGAGGGACTATTTATAGCAAAGGGTGGGGTGACCCTTGACATTCCCCTTTGTGATGGTTCAACTACCCTCATGACTCTTCACCTACTCTATGACTGTTGCATCCAACCATTGACACTTAACTTGCACTTGACATGACTCAACATTACAATGCACATGTACTCATGTGAGACAACATGGCTTGAGCAAGCCTTTCAAGACATCACTGACACTCGGTCCATTGTGATGAGACCAGCTCTTTGACATGCATGTGATGGCTAAGGTGGTGAGTTGATGCCAAGTTTGGTCACCCGTGGTGGTGTGCATGCACCTCACAATGACATCTTGCTGAAGCAAACTCTTGCCTCCATTTCAACTAGTGCATTGGTTCGACCCCTTCATCCAACTCGTCTGATAACATGCGCATGGTCTTCTTTGGTACAGTTGAACCGACAACACACTAATGCATAGTGTCCATGCTGATCTTCAAGTGTGTGTTGGTGGTCATGCGCATCAACTTGTTGAAGTACATGTTCAACCCCAGTTGGACTTGCTTCTTATCTTCACCTTGGTGAGTGTGTTGAATGGGTTGGATTTCATGTGTGCGCTCAATGACATGCATGCCGCTGAATCCCTTTTATGCGATCAATAACACTGCTCACCATGTTTGCTCTATGTCAGTTGCTGGGATGGATCCTTAACTTGTACAGACATAGTTTCATCTATGAGTCCATGTTGCGCCCACTGTTGTTCTTGTTCCTGTTTCAACTCATTCATCTATTTGTGTAGCTTCATGTTCTTCCGGAGTTGTTGCTTCAACACATGCAACTCCTTCTTTGTTCCATCTTCTGCCTTCGCACGATCTTCATGTCACGCGGTCACTTCATATCCGAAGTCCCCAAAGTTGCTTTCATCATCAATGGACCTGCTTGAGCTTGCTACCTTGTTCTGCCTCTGTGTTGTCAACAACCGTTCTCTTGCATTCGTTGCATTTGGTATGTTGTCTTCAACTGTTGTTCATGATGCTACTCGTTGTGATGTCGGTGCTGTCATATCTTGATGTCCTTGTCTATGAACAACTTGATGTCTTCATGGGTAGGCAAGTCCATGGACACTTGATCGACTGCATCCCCAAGTGTGATTTGAACGGTGTCTTCATCTCTGCTCTCCTAGAAGTCATTGTACCTATACTGCTGAGAGGTAGATGAACACTTGGGATACCTGGAGACATGGCAACACTCATGGAAAACAATCTGTCAGTCGAAAACCAAAATGAACATGAGAACTGACTTGCAACATACCTGGGTGCATCATCATGATGGTTGCACAATTTCGGCCAAGAGGTCGGGAGACCAACTGCTAAGACTGCACAAGGCACAGTCTGGGCTATTGGGAGACTCATTGACTGCTGGAACTGCGTAATGCACAATCCAGTCTCGTTGCTGATTGCTGGGATTGCGCAATGTGCAATTCCAACTGGGAAGGATTGCTAGCCTAGGGAAAAATTTGTGTAATTTCTTGGGCCAAGCAACCACTGTCCTCCATAAATGCGCAAAATAGTCCTGGAGGCCAGTGCTGGGTAGGAATGTGCAAATCTGAAGAGGAAGGTGAGCCTTCCTTCCCTAGATTGTGCAATGTAGTCTTTGTGAATGCAGAGTCCGGGCCAAGGTTGCCCTGACTCACCGATGGGAAACTAAAAACAATTAAGTTAGTAAATGCATGGCGACACTAAGTGACAACAGAAGTGATTGATAGTGCATGCAAAACATGAATGAAAGATTCAACAAATAGATCAACATGCATGTGGGTGAGGTAGTTCGCCGGTTGGGCAAACGTCTGTACAACAATTTTATGCATGTGACAACAGTGAGATAACAACGAAAACTAAAACAAATCTAGCACAAGCTAGAATACATGTAAACGACAACAAGCATTCAAAGAAATCAATCAAACAATACTCCCACAAGTGAAAACACAAAAAACGACAAAAATGTAACACAAGGCATGGGAAGCGGGCTTACCCCAAAACAACTGAGTTGGATGTGTCGACTGCTCCTAAATGTGATGTGGGATATCAGAGCTGCAAGGTTGATGTGAGGAATGAGCTCTGCAACATCTAGTTGATGAGTTTTGATAGCATCGAGGTTGTGACGCACATGCCACGAATTCAGGGGAAGCGACACTTGGTGGGAGGTTTCAGAATTGCTCCTTGCATGTAAGCTCCAACTGCTAAAGATAGATCCTTGAAACAAGGGATGCCTTTGCACGCTGCCTTGGGAGAAGCAGATCATGCACGCAAGTCTATTTTTCTCAGTCTCAGAGGGAACAATCAACTCAACAACACATGCGAGAGACGGCTTGACTCCAAGAGAAAAAATGCACATTTCTTGGTGGGAGTTGGGCTGACTGCCCAGGAGATTTGCACAATTTTTGGGCAAAGCAGTTGACTGCTGCCCAGCTTTACGCAAATCCTAGGCTGAGCAGCCTTCTTGGGGAAATTTGCGCAAATCCTGCTGGGAGCGTTGACAGGCAGGATTGCGTAATCTTGGAGCCCAGCACACTGTCAGAGAGGATTGCACAATTTTTGGAGGGAAGGCTGGTTTTCCTCCATAAATGTGAAATTTTCAAGGGGAAGCTGCTTAGCCTGCAACTGGATCAAGTCCGGGTGAATAGCCTATGAGGGGAACAGATCAAGTTGTGACCGATAGACTGCCTTTGTGCAAGAAAGACACTGAAGCTTGTGAACTTGATGAAGCAAGACAAGCTACTATGAAGGTTGGAAGTGGGGCTCCAAACGAGGCTAAGGCCAAATTTTGGAGGGTGGTTGTAGCCGCTACAAAAAAATGCTAGAAACAATTTAACATAAAACATATGTTGAACAACAAAAAAATAACAACAAAGAACATCAAAATACAACACACAGCAAGCACATGATAAAGGAGTTCACCCCTCTTAGACTACGTCTCCTTGGTCCAGCTTTCAATGACTTAGGCCTCTCTATTATGCTCAAATTACAACAAAATTGTGTTTACAATGCTCAGATGCCTCTGAAACTTGTCTCCATGAGTTAAAAATACTAAAAAATGGCTATCTAGTCTCTTTTTTCATCCCTTTGATAAGAACTGAAGAAGTTATGACTTCTGCTAGTTCTCCCACTATTTGTTCCACAAATTGCTCCAAAACTGACATAATTCCACAAATTCGCTCCAAAATTTGCTAACTGAGCGAGAATTTGGGCAGAGCCTCGTAGTCTTATGGACTGTGAACTAGGCGGGCGATATGTGATTGTGATACAGCGGAACAGCTGGGAGTATTAAACTTAACATATAAATTATCGCATCAAAGAACCCAATCGCAAATCGCAATTAGCACTTTCCATCGACATATATCAAAGTCCATACCTCTGCGGACCCACCAGGATTATCGAACCTAGTCCATAAAATATCGCACTTGGGGACCTTTCGCAATTGACGGAGTACCGTGGGTAACATAAATATCAAATTTATGAGAGATTCTTCGGCATAAATCACATGAAATTTCATTTGTCAACACATTTCGAACCAACCAGTGTGGTTCATCGTCAGGACAAGTTGAAGAATCAGAGCAAGCTTTGCATATTAAATAGTCAGAGCAGAACATCCAACGGCTATATTTCTTGATCAAGCAACGACTAAATTTGACCAGGAGACGATTAGATGGACAGGATTAAGGGCATGACCTATATTTTAATAATTAAGTTAATAAATATCAAAAAGTTAATTAGTTATATTCTTATTAAAATCGAGGTTAAAGGGACTATATAAAATAAATAAATTAATTTAAATTAATAGTTATTTAAAAAAGTGAATAAATAAATTAATTTAAATTAATAGTTAGTTAAAAAGTTATTAAATGTACATAGTTATTTATATATATATTAAAGATAAGGGGAATTATTTTATAAATTAATTATAAAATAAAATATCATAAAATTAATTTAAATAGATAGTTAGTTAAAAGTATTACAAGTTAGTTATATATATTAGGGACTTATAAAAATAATAATTATATAAATCCTTTTTAATTTAGTAGTTCTAGATATTATGGAAAATTTTAGGAATTAAATTATTCTTATTTATTTATTTATTTTTTAAGTTTAATTAAGGGTTAAACTATCATATTATCCTATATTAATATCAGGTTATAGAATTATTATTAGAGTTATGAAAGGACTAATATAATAGTGCTATCATAATACTTCATAAATTTTTTAATAAAGATGTATACTTATAACCTAAATATCCTATATAAATATCTTATAATATGCAAAGCTTGATCTGATTCTTCAACTTGTCAACTACATTGGTTGGTTCGAAACACGTCGACAAATGAAATTTCATGTGATTTACGTCGAAGAATCTCTCATAAATTTGATATGGATCACATAAGCCTCAATTCAATAACATAAATATCAACGGGGTTTTGGTGCGATATGCGATTGCGATTATCGCAAATCGCAACCCAACCTGTCAGGGGCTGATTTTCGTAATACCTTTCAGCTGCAATATGCGATTGCGATAAGATCACATTGCAACTTGTCTACGCCAAGGCCGATTCTTAATCTACGTCCTTTATTTTTCCCTGACATGTGACATGCGAGACCTAGTGGCAACCTGCCACTTAGCGCTTCCCCATTCGCTGGGACCTTTGCCATGTCATCCAATTTTGCCACGTGTCGAAGTCAAACCTGAACTTTTACTTGCCCTAACTTCTGCATATGAGCTCGAATTTGAGTATCGTTCGCACCGTTGGATTCATAACAACGAGCTCTTTGATTTGAAGCTAAGTTTGACAAAATTCTGACACTTTGAGAATAAAATTGAGCACCTGATTACTATGACAGTCGGTTGGATTGGTTGGTCCATTGTGGTAAATGGACGGTGGTAGTATAGACATGAGAAAGGTAACCAAAAATGGTAAAGTAAATGCATATGAGGTGTCAGATGCCTTGGCTATGTTGGGAAAGATTGTTTTCAATGTTGTGCATGTTGTGTACAAATAAGGAAGTTTTCTAACCTAGACCTTGCAATATATGGCAATTTTGTTGTGATCATGATTATGCTGATGTTTATATGTATACGTGTATGTATGTATATCATTGTCTGACAGGACCATGATTGTTTTATGCTAATGTATGTATGTATATATATGCATGTATCCATGTATCTATGTCATTGTTTGATAGGGTCATCACGAATCGTTCTTGTGAATGAACGATTGCTTACGCATGCGGATGGCATGAAGAAGTTACTGGCTATGAGGAATCAAGTGGGAAGAGTAGTCATGACAAATATATGAGGTCGGTATCGAGTGAATATGAATTTAGATTGTATGCTTGTATTATGCCTATGCTTATGTTATGGAGAGGTTATACCAAGGGATACAACAGCGAAATGAAAGCAGTGAGTTGCAATATGCTGGGACAGGCATGGATAAGACACTGGAAGCAAAGTTGCTTGGTATTGAATGTGTGGTACTATTGTTGTGCATATGTTGTACATGTTGCATCTATGATGTGTGCACATGCAGTGTTGTGTATATATAGTGTGTGTACATGTTGTTTATGCAATGTTATGTATAGGATGGTACAAATAGTGTTGTGCGAATATTGCATATGGTGTTGTGTGCATGATTGGATATGCATTGTTGTGTACATATGATGCTATGTACGTATTGGATATGCAGTGCTATGTACAGGTGGTGTTGCATGCATGTTGTACATGTGGCGCTATGTACATATGGTGTTGTGTGCATGATTATACAAGTGGTGTTGTGTACATGTTGTACAAGTGGCGTTGTGTGCAGGTGGTGTCGTGTACATGTTGTGCATGTGGCATCATGTACATGTGGTGTCGCGTACTTGACGTGTGTGTGGTACTGTGTACATGTGGTATTGTGTACACATTGTACAATGGTGCAGTGTACATGAGGCGTTGTGTACATGTTGTGCAGGTGGTGTCGTGTATATGCGATGTTGTGCACACATTGTGCAGGTGGTGCTTTGTACATGTGGTACTGGTGTACATGTGGGCTTGAGTGCATGTCGTGTGTGCTATGTTGTGAGCATGTGGTACTATGTTTGTGCATTGTGTAGTCATGGTATTGTGACATATGCATTCATTGTGTTGCACTATACATACGTATTTGTGTTGTGTTGTACACCGAGTGTAGGTGTATGTGTTGTATGTCAAAGTGTAGATGCATGTATTGCATGGTGTTGTATGCAGTGTGTGATTGTATGTGTGTGATGCACACTATGTGTACATGCACTTGGTTGAGGAGAAAGCACTGGGAGATTGTTGGGTGTGGCAACTGATCCAGAAGTGCGCATGCAATTAGGACAAAGGTAAAAGCTAAGGTTGATTAAAGGATAAGTACAAACAATTTATTCCAGTTTCATTATCCATGTGATTTATGATTCTGATGATTACAAGTGATTTATGATGGTTGTGTTTTGAGCTAACCAGATGTGATATGTTTATACATGATGTTTTGATCAAACAGTTACTTTGACTTGTTGTGACAGGAAGTGAACAAGATTGCAAGTGTACCTTATTGACGAACTATCAATTAGGTATGATTTGAGGTTATTTCAATTTATTTGAATCTAATGAACAGGAATGCATGAACATGCTTGGTTGGGTGGTTGAAATCGAGTGCAATAATTGGCAGCAACAACAAAAAAAATTTGAACATGCAGCAGTATGCTGGTAGAGTACTTCAGTAGCAGGGCGATTGGGGGACACTTGTACCCAATAGTGTCCATTGATTGCCATGAGCATGTTATGATCGGTATGATGGTTTTGAGGCAGGTATATGCCTTGGTTGTTTGATCTTTCGATGCAAGGAAGCCTTGCCAAGGGATGGATCACCAGGGATAGGGATGTCGGGGAACTTGGAAGGTGAGTGACTTCACGAAAGGGGTGATTGGATTGCTCGAGAGACTGTGTAGCAGAGAATGGAAGGTCGGGGCTATATTTTTTTGGTCATTAGCATTACTAGATGGAATTAGATGCACATTAGGAGTGCGCCTTGGAACAATGAGTTGGTAACTGTTCACTAAGACGACAAGTGGCGCAGGATTGCAGCGCTGGGCATTGGATGCAGATTTGACTTTGACAGTGGATTATGGACTTCCTGGGAAGGAGGTGAATCCTGGTATTACTTTGAAGGTGGAGGTGTGAGCCTCTGGATTCCCTTGTTGCAGATGCAAACTGTTGGAAATACTGAGAGAGGGGTGAATCACCATCAATGCCAGACCCCTCCGCTACGAGGTCCCATGTCATATAAACCCCACACTAGACAAGATGCGCTAGAATCTAAAAAAAGGGACCATATCCAAACTAAAAATTTACATGGTAGAAAGTTTGATATGTCACCACAATCTCAGGAAAGAAATATCATTTTAAGGCCATCGAGAAACAAAAAAACAAGTGCTTGAGGAGGGAGCCAAAACCCATCACCCACCATCCTATATCATTGATCATTATCAAATGAGGTCATGTTTTCCTAAACACAAGCACTTAAGCCCCGAGGGTATCTTGTATCTCCTTCATCTGACTCAAAGGGAACATGGCTCTTCACATGCATGATGCGAGCATCAATCTTATCCCCATAGAACTGCAAGTTCCTCAAAATCCTTTTGTCACTCGCTAGTGTCTTCATTTGCTAGTGAAGTGAAACTAATTGCAAGTATTTTTTGTTTCTACCCCTGATGTAACTAGGTTCTTACACCCACCCTGCCAGGTCCTTTAGCAATTCCAAGTGAGACATAGATTACCTCTTGTCCTCAACTTTAATCTCCAAATCGCTAATATCCTAGCGTGTTTCTAGCGGAATCGTGTTGAACTACGTTTCCAAAGAGTCATGAATGAATAGCCTCACTTCCCTCTATCCTAGCTAAGATCTATCATCGCCATCCCTTCTGCTTCTCTTCCTCTATTTCAATGACATATCAGAGTCATGAAGAGACGAGCCTAGTTCCCTATTGGGATTTCCTCTACCTATAAACAAACACACCGACCAGCCCAAATCCCTCTCAACCAAGTCTGACACCAACACACAAGCTCATCACAATATTCCTAGAAAAAGGAATGAATTTTGATGATAATCCACTCGAGTAGACAAAAGGTGACACAAATTCAAACTTTGACTTAATTCCCTACACCATTGGACAAAAAAAGCACCACTCGAAGGTTCCGGACCTACCACGACCTAGCAAACACAGACCCAACTTCAAACCTCTCTCACAATACCTAACTCGAAATGCAAATAAAATTTCCAAGCGAAACCCTTCCCTAAAGCCAACTAAGGCCACCAACAGTGCTGCTAAGCTGACACAAACCCATACACCAAATAAACCTAGTCAACTGAGGAAAATTGCATGACTTCAAGCTGCAATTGATGAATCACGATTGAGACATATGCCCTTTTGGACCCCAATTACCACAAAGACCAAACATGACTTTTATCTAGACTAGACAAAAGACCAAAATTGACGAAATAGACTTACAAGCCAAGCATTCCAACCTAAATGGAGATGGTTTGAACTCTGTCGCCCAAGAAGATGCAAATGCAAAATCCAACACTATCTCCATGCACAAGAGGGAAAAGTACCCCGAAATTCCTAACAAGATCGAGCTAAACACCACAACCTTCAACACTAAGGATGTTATCGACCTCACCTTCTCAGATAAGAGGCCAAGGTCTTACCCTTGGCTCTCTTTTTCTCTTCCCAAGAGAAATTGCGAACTCTCCATGCCATTACAAAAAATCCCAACTAAGAGTTTATTTGGATGCTCATGGATGTGAACTTGCCGTGTACCAAAATCATTAAATGGAAGATTAAAAACAAAAGGGGGATAAGCAATATACCCTAGGCGACCCATCTACCATAACACTCTATCAAAATATTATTAAAATTAAAATAAAAAAATTAATATTAAAAAAATTAATAAAAATTAAATTATTATTATTAAATCAAATATTAAAATAAATAATCATTAGTGTTAAATATATCTACATACTTTAGAGTTTTTACATGTTTTTTTTCCACTTAAACCCTTCAATTTCTATTTACTCATACATAGCCACTAGAGAGCTAAATCATAAATCCGATGTAATGAATCCGGGAAAAAATGCGAGAATAATGATAAAATATGATATAAGAGGATTATTACGAATTTAGGAGAGAAACTTCATACTTATTCTACGCCTATATATCTCAAACATTATGTTGTTTAAAAAATGATTGAGTATGAGTTCAAATTAAAATATTAGTGAAGGTTATGTTATTATTATTAAAAATCTATGGGAAAAAAATCATAAGTAATAGTTTTAGCGGCTAATTGGAAAATAACTTTATTTTTTATAATTTTCATTATCAATTCATTTGAATATATTAATATATTTTTGTACCTTAACATATTGTATTATAGTTATTTATTATACCCGTTAAAATCTATGCTATGTTAGTGTGTCATATTTTCAATAGATGATTAGTGGGTGTATTATTAAGGAATTTTTTGATGTTAAAGTTATTGATTTAAAATCTGTAGGTAGTCTCACTAATTATTTGATCAATATTGTCGGAATTGAAGAAGAAGAGTGGAAAAACACAGTAAAACACAAAGTTACCAAGATTGAAAGACTATTGGAGCTTCATAACCCTTCACATTAAGATAGCACTTTGCCACACCACACCAAAAATGAGTTATATAAAGAATATATAAAATTGCTTGTTTGACTCAATATAACACCTTCTTTGATACGATCTAACTCATTATTGCAAACTACTACTTGTGGATTGAATGTACTACACTATCAAAACTATTGACTAAGTAAACTACTTAACAACTGGAAGATGTATTCGACAATTACATTCAACACTTCCCCATAATTCTGACTTCATATTCATCACAATTTTTAGCATAGACAATTCCTAAGTGTTGTCTTTGCATTACAAAACTTTGTTTTCTAATGGATTTGTAAAAATATTTGCCAATTGATTTTTGTAATTGCAAAACTGAAGATTGACTTCACCATTATTGATTAGCTCTCAAATGAAGTTCAAATAGGTGTCAACATGTTTAATATTGCAGTGCAATACATGATTTATAGAAAGTGCAATATCTGAATTATTATCATAGAAAATACAAGTTGGATTCTTCTTCTCTTTAGGCTAAAGATCACATATCAATATTCTTGACCAAAATTCTTTTCATTAGAGAAATTTTGAGGTCTAAAATGGGCCTCCTAAGGTATTATATAAAATACAGTGGAAATAATCAAATAAAATTAGATTACATCATCAAATTTTAGAGGGAAAAAAGAAAAAACTACGTTTTCAACTCGTATTTTCAACTTATCTCCCTACGTGATCTAGATTTAAATAGGAACACAACAAATTATAGAGATAACCATAAACACAGAGATGCAGTGCAAATAATACTTCATTTCATTAATGTAAAATATTGAAATATGCTTATGACAAATTACTGTTTTTGTTGAACTGGCCGGAATATGGGGGGGCTTGAAAATATCGGGGAGAAGAGCTAGGGTTTCAAAGATAGTGAGGGTTTGATTTGATTATCCCGAACGTAGATTGAAGCTAAGACCAAGCGCAGGGAGCACAATCCCTCCTGCGATAGACCAAGTCGGAGAACTGCAGATATCAGTAAAGGAGAGATAGCAGAAAACTGTGGGTACTAAAGGATTAATGGCAGCAAGTGTGGGGAGGCGAGAGATCCCCTCCTACAAGAACATGACAGCAGGGGAGTCAAGTAGGGCTCGAACTCGGAATGGGCCGAAGGCAAACAACAGAGAGAACTCAGCAAAGGGAACCAGTTGGCAGACGGGATTAAGCGGAAAATGTCTCCCAAGGGCATCGGAAAAACCCAGGTTCTTAATACTAAACAATAAACTCGAAGAGTATAGAAGTTATATGAGAGATTATGCTTTAATATGTAAGTTTGTTGGGTTTTGCCTGTCAGAGAAAGATCTGTCCAAATGGATACAACAGAGATGGAAATCTAAGGGCCACATAGAATTAAAACTAGGGGCCAAAGGTTTTTTTACAGTAATTTTTTCTAACCTAGAAGATAAGGGAAGGATTTTCGAGGGAGGACCCTATTTCATGAACAATGTTGGTCTATTCATCTGACATTGGGAAGACTGCTACAATCCAGACAAGGAGAAAATTCTAGCAGCACCTATCTGGATCAGACTTTTTGGGCTTCCAATGGAGTTTTTGGATTTGGAGATTCTAGAAGGGATAGGTAAAGCAATAGGGTCATTTGTGAAAGTAGCCGAATCCACCAAAAGAGGGAGATACACGTCTTACGCCAGGATATGTGTGTATATGAATATAACTGAGCCCCTCCCAGAATTTATTGAACTAGAATATCATGATGAGGTCTGGCAGCAACCAGTGGATTACGAACATATTCTGTTGCTTTGCAGAAGATGCCATGAATATGACCATCTTTACAGACAATGCCCTTTAAATAGAACAGAGGAATCAACGGATAAGAAAGAAGAGGAGAGGAAGACAACAGAGGATTCTGAAAGAGAGGAAGAGGGATTTAAAGAAGTGCACACTAGAAGGAAATCAGGAAAAAGTACGCCTCTGAGGCATCCACCCAGTAAAAATATACCTTTGGAAACTCAAAACAAGTTCAAAGCCTTTTAGGAAGAAGAAACAGGGATCGAAAAAGACGATAGCGATGAGGAGCCAATGGAAATATTAAAAGAAACAGAAAAACAGGATACAAGCCAGGGAAACACGGAACAAAGAGAGGTAGAGGAGAAGGTGGAACAGACAAATGACCAAACTCAAATGGAGATAGATCTTCAAAAAGATAAAGGAGGAGAAGAGGAGCGCATAATGAGGAAACTGCTACAGGAATGGAGGTTTTTAGATGAAAGATTTATATCTGAAGAGAAGAAGCAATTATACAAAGAGACGTTTCAAAAATATAAGGAGAAGGCAGGGGCAACTGCAGCAAGTAAACTAGAATAGCTAGAAATGCAAGGGGCACAGAGCACGGGAGTGGGTAGCTCTGGCAAAGGAGGAAGAAAAAGAGGCAGACGCTCGATGAGTGAAACAATTCAAGAGGTGGGAGAGATGCTGGTGAATTCAGGAAGAGTCATACCTCTCTCAGAGGTATTTCAACAACCCCCAAAATTATTAAAATGATAATTACAAGCTGGAATATCAGAGGTCTTAACAACAGGGGTAAACAGAAATATCTGAGAGATAGATTGAAAAAAGACAAACCAAGTATAATGATAGTACAAGAAACCAAGATTATCACTCAGAAAATGGAAGAAATAATGAGCAGGTTTAATACTCGTTATGAGATAATGAGTCAGGATGCGGTAGGCAGCACAAGAGGATTGGCAATCCTATGGAATCCTGAGGAAATTAAATTTGGGAATTGGATAAGCTTCCCTCGGATTCTCTCAGGCATTTTTAGATTGATAGGGACATCAGAGTGGATAGTTGTCACAGGGGTTTATGGCCCGCACTCACCAAATGAACGCAAAGGATTCCTACAGAATATGAAAACAATACGAAGACTTAATCCAGAGATGCCATGGATTGTAGGCGGAGACTTCAATATGATACGACCTTAGCAGAAAAGAGGGGAGGATTGAGGAGAACATACCAAGACATGGAAGCTTTTAGATACATGATATCGGAGCAAAGAATGGTGGATATACAAACAATAAATGGAACCCATACTTGGAATAATCGTAGGGGTGGATCAAATCAAATAGCTTCGAGATTGGATAGATTCCTAGTATCGAAACAAATCATGAATAGAGATGTATATATTGAAGCAATGATTCTCCTAGCAATAGGCTCAGATCTTTGGCCGATCATGATAGAAATTGACCTTAAACTGGGTCCTAAAAGACAACCTTTCAGGTTTGAAACATTTTGGCTCAGGAGCCAATAGTTTATGCCAAAGGTAGAAGAGTGGTGGACCACGAGCCAACAAAGAGGGCGAAGCAAGATGCAAACTTTCCAATTAAAATTGAAAGAACTCAGGGGAAAAATAAAAAATTGGAACAAAGAAGAATGCAGGAATATATTCAAAGAACAACAACGCTTAGAACAAAAAATGAGTGAGCTCCAATAGGAAATTATAACAGAAGGCGGGAACGAGGAGAGAAGTAGAGAAGAGGGCATAGTAATAGGCCAACTTGAGGAGCACAGAAAACAGGAAGAGATTTTATGGAAGCAAAAGTCTTGTATAAAATGGCTCCGGGAAGGAGAAAGAAACACGAAGTTCTTTCATCAAGCCATGATCCAGCACCGACAAAGGAATAGGATTTTTTCAATAAAAAATGAGGGAGGACAACATATAACCCAACATGAAGAAATGGAACAGGTTCTTGTAGGACATTTTAAAGATATTCTCACTGAGCCTCAAGGGAACAGAGCAAAGGCTATAGGCAGGATATGCAATGAAATCCCAAAGATGGTTACTAGGGACCAAAATTTAGCACTGATGAGGGCAACAACTCTAGAGGAAGTGGAGGAAATCGTGAAAGGTCTGAAAAGAAATAAAGCCCCAAGTCCAGATGGATTTACAACAGAATTCTACCAAGCAAGCTGACAGTTCCTAGGACAAGATATCTTAGAGGTGGTTGAGGAATTGTGCAGACATTAGAAGGTATGGTCAGGCCTTAACTCAACTCTTTTATCCAAAAACTGCTCATTCAGAAACGGCCCAGGGTTTCCGCCCGATTGCTCTTTGTAATGTAATATATAAGATTATTGCAACTTTAATGGTCAAAAGACTAAAGCCAATCCTCTCCAGTATAATCTCCCCGGAACAAACTGGGTTTGTGGAAGGGAGACAAATTTTAGATGGTCTGGTAGTTTCTCAGGAAGTAATCCATACCATGAAACAAAAAAAGGAACCAGAAATGATGATAAAACTAGATCTTTCAAAAGCTTATGACCGTCTAAACTGGAACTACTTGAAAACAATATTACAGGCTTATGGTTTTTGCAATAGATGGGTGAACTGGATATATAGTATGATCTCTACACCAAATTTCTCCATCCTTTTGAACGGTTCACCAACCTCGGCTTTCAATGCCACAAGAGGATTGCGCCAAGGAGGCCCCTTATCTCCATTTCTGTTTATAATAGTTGTTGAAGGATTGGGAAGATACTTCAAAAAAGAATTGAGAGACAGGAAAATAAAAGGCCTGAGACCATGGGGAAACTGTTTGGTCAATTTAGAGTGTCCTAAATTGCTGTATTAATTGTCAATCTGGGAGTCGTAAACTGTTGAAGTGCGGCGCACTATATGTGCAAGATAACCTATTTCTTATTTTTTTGTCGTTTTTGAGTTTTTGTTTTGTTT
>APFE031323860.1:31184-72399 GCA_000404065.3 Pinus taeda | reverse complement strand
TCTGTTTTTTCTAGATTAGCTTTAGCATAGTTCTACAAGTTGGATGCTAACTAGTTTACGCTCTCTTTATCATGATAGCTTATCTTTCAAGAGAACAGAATATTGATTAATTGCAGCTTGTATTTGAGTAGATTTGGCTTGTGAGACTAACACTTTTTCCACTTGCTTACACACAATCACACATGTAGGAGCAGTATGTTGGAAAAGGTCTAGTAGTGTTACAATTTGTCAATTAAAGTAGATTAGAATTTTTATCAATTCTTGGATTTGTTTTCAGCTCCCTTCTCATCGTGTTTTATGCAAATACGTAGTAGAAACAGAAAGTTAGAAGGAGATTATCATTAATATCAATCCTTGAAGTGATTTTTTTATTTATTTTATTTGCACCAGTATGGATAGAGACTAATGCCATTAGATTGTGGTCATTTACTTTCAAGTCATTTACTTTCAAGCCATTTACTTTCAAGTCATTTTGATTTAAGTTCTTTTCTCTTACAAGTTCAGCAAGCAATTAGAAACCACCATCACACACACTTCCACTCATATAGAAATCACTTTCACACACTTGCACTCATTTGTCTATAATCATCATTCCATTTTAGGAAGATAAGTCAATCATAAACAACCCCCCTAAAACAACAAAAGCTCTAAGAAATTTACTTAAGTACATATAGTACACCCTCACTTCATCAGCTTACGAGCCCCGGGTTGACAATTAATACTAGCAATTTAGATAACAATAAATTGACTAAACAATTATAATTCAAATCAGATCAGACCTTATCAAGAGGACTTTCATGGGTTTGATAGATTTGCAAATTGTGATTCAACCTATCCTAAAAACAAATTTTATATTACCTGTTATAAAAAAATATTTTCAAATGTTTTATTGATTTTATTTATATTCTAAAAGGGGACCCATTCTTATTAAATTTTTATATAAAAAATTTTGAAATTGGGAGAGTTGGTGTATAGCACAACAGGGCCTTAGGAGTAAGTCGTGAATAATGAGAAGCAGCAAGCAAAGAACTGGATGAGGGAACTTCAAAGGCTGGTGAGATGGTAGCACAGTCAGGGGGAGTTTTCTCTTTCCATATTTTCTTGGAAATTAATTTTTCAAGTTCAGATACAAATGGAGCTTTCTGTTGGGATGTATCTAAGCGAGTATGAGGCCTTTTAAAACCCAGGGTTATGAATGATAATGAGGGGGATGTGGAGTCGCCAAGGTGATATGAATGAAATTAGAACACACTTTTCTCACCTACACGAAGGGTTCTCAATTTATCATATCCCGAGGGAAAAATCCTTCAATAAGCTCCCCGGTAACGGTGCCAAAATATGTTGTAGCTCCAAGTGATAGCCTTGGATTTCTTACAAGACAAGTGCCTAGGAAAATTTAGATTTGTGTGCCTAAAATGATTTACAGGAAACTGGAGACATTCCTTACGTGCTATAGATACATATATTTATAGGAAATGGGTTGGTTCATTTATCCAAAGAAATAAGACATGGATTTCCAGTACTTCTTCACAGGTTCAGATCTCAAAAATATGCATAAAAATAATGGAGGCCGAGTATTTCAAGGGCTTACAACTTAATAAGATTTTGCAAGGCAGATGAGAGAAGACAAAGAGGAGGAGAAACCCATCACATAGAGCATAAGGCTTCAAGACTTCTACACTTAACACCTAGGGGTTAAGCATTAAAGACTTCTATACTTATTTGAGCTACAAGCAGAAATAATGGATGAAGGAGGAGCTGAATGCTATGATTCATGTGTTGCGGATTTAAAGATATGATTTCAATAGTCCACACAGGTATATGCATCAACAGTATTAAGATAAGTGAATCTGTGATATAATTAAAGGCACTTGAATTCACATATCAATACAAATAAATTTATGAGGAAGCTTGAAATATTTCTAGCAGCTATAATTACATGAATACAAAGAAGAAATATGAACACAAAATGGGTTTTAATAGAAGGAACACATACTGTAATTCTTAAAGAGGGGATCACCACCATTCCCTTTATATTCCGAAAAATATGTGTTACAAAGAGATACAATCTGAAAATAGCCTATAGTGTTTTCTATAGAATTTATGAACCTCTTCTATGTCTCGTTTTCCCCTATTTATCTAGAGAGGGGAGCAAGAACATTCATTATAGCAAAATATCTCTAGTCTAGACTCAGTTGTTGGGTCGACTAGATATCTCAGTCATAAATGGCTCGGTGACCCGGGAAAGTGGCTCCAAACTTCAGTGCTCTTGGGCAACCTTGACCAATTGAAACCCAAAATGCAGTGAGTGACAACACGCAGGATCAGAAAAGTGTATTCATTGAATATCTGAAGTAATAAAGCATATTTGAAGCAATTCTTTGTGTTTTTTGTATATTTATTTATTTCTATGTTTATGCTCAGCTATGATCCAATTCTTCTTAATATTTTTTAATTACATCATGAAGATCCAGATCTACTTTTGTATGATAAATTATGCATGTTAAAACAACTAGGCAAAGCTCATAGATCTATTTAAGTAAAATTCGCTTAAGTCTGTGATTCTGAAGATAAGGGTTCGTGAAGGTCAGAATGGGCCCTAGATTAAGGAAACACCTTGTTGCTACATCACATAGATTTATAGATGAAGAAACCTGGTTCTAGCATCCCCCAATACTGCCTCAGGCGAGATTGTGGTCTACGCTAAGTGAACTATTTCCGAAAGGGATAGTAGTGTAGGGTTTTGTTGGTTATCATAGGTAACTCTGAACCTAGGTCCAAGCCCCCTCAAGCCAACATGCACTAAACATTTTAACTTTGGTTTTAGTTACCAAAAAGGGCTTGGTATAGGATTACCTCATCTCAAGTTGAAATTTTCTTCTCAATCACATGGAAGTTTGTATATAAAAGTTATTGCCTTGGAAAGGTAATGATCCAAATATTGCCCACCTATCTAAGAGGCATCCTTGCTAGCTCACCATAATTCCAATATGGGGAGTTTAAATAACATGGGGATCAACTAGAGACTTTGGAATCATCATGGATTTTTTAAGAGGGTTTCAAATCCCAAACCCAAACACTAATTCAGTTATCAAAATCCTAGCAAAATTGGGTAAGAGGGTTCACGTTTCTACTAGCCATCCATTGCACCATGTGTTGAGGAGGTTATAATAAAGCATAGACATGGAATAATATTCTATAGGATTATAGAATACTATAATATTTGACAACTTCATAGTAATCTTGGATAGTTTGTAATGTTTATTGCAATCTCCATGATACAGGAATACAAACAACATGGTCCTTCATTGAATGGTGGTTTTCTTGAATGGGTTTTAAGGGTAAATATTTTTGTTCCATTGTTTGGTTTTCCTATTGCAGTATATATCATATGCCATAGTAGTTAAACATTTTTTTTTTTTGTATATTAATTTAATCTTTCAAGATACAAAAGCTACTTTCATAGACAAACATAGGCTCACTCTAGTCATTTAATATCAAATCTATCTTGGTAAGATTCCTATGCAAATTCTAGAGTGTTTTATAGATAATATTGGTATTCGAGTAGGATTATTTGGGGTTTTTTTGCTTCAGTGTGGGATATTCTTACCTAACTTAAAAAACCCAATCTCTAAAAGAGTTGTACCCCACTAATCTCAAAATCAACACAAGAACGATTAAGAAGCAACCACGATCCCAAAAAATGGAAGAAAAGTATAAGGAAAGATTCATAGATGAAGGTGAAATAAAATCTTTGAGGTTATAAGATCAAGTTGTCTATATTTCAAGAGTATAGTTGATCTTGAGAAAAAAAATAATCCCCATTTTTCAGAAACCCAAGTCTCATAAGAAAGTAAGATGTCAAGAGGAGTCAAGGAAAGTGAAAGAAAAATTGGAGATAAAACATGGGACTATGGTAACTAATGTTCTTATCACATGTTTAATATGGAAGAAAAGGTCTACATAAATCCCTATGAAGGTGATATAGATGCACTAAATTTTAACCATTGATTGTAGCAATTACAAGTCTGGTTTAGTTTACATAACGTATGAAAACAACAAAACATAGTTTTGCTAGTTTGAAGTAAGAAGGTCATGCAACTACATGAAAGGAGAGTCATATAAATGCCTTGGACTAAGTAGAGACCCTAAAGTAACTAATTTTTAGGTATTCAAAGACATCCTCAAGTCTCAGCCTACCATAACAGGTTTGAAGAGGACCAAAGGATTATGTAGCACTACCACTAGCAAATATAATGACATAGTGTACAACAATACACAATAAAGTTATAGAAGTAAGACATTATTGGCATTGTAGTGTTGTAATTAATGTCAATAGTCACTTAGAAAAAAAATTCTTGTGTTCATGTCAACCTCTATTGTGTCTCACCCTTTGTGATTACAGAAAAGTTGCAGGAGGATGCACAGGTACCTAAAAGGGTGGAGTTTTATGTTGATACCTTGATGCTTACAAAGAAAATGTTTGAAGGCTTTGTCATGATTATCAAAGACTTGTCATGGATATGTAGAGGTTCTACAAGGTTAGGATGTGCCTCAAGAAGTAGATGATGAAGTTTTGGAGGTACTGAAGCTAGGAAGATGGCAGAATGGATGCATTGAAGGGGTAACGCAGGTTTCTTGAGCACAACCCGCGTTAGGAACTAGGGTAACACAAGTATTATGAAGGAAAACTACGTTACTAACTCACTTCTGTCAACACTCTTTATTGGTTTAAAAACAATCAAGTACTGAACATTAATCTATAAACATAAATATATGCCTTTCTATATCAAGGCAGTCGAAAAACTTTACGCAAGAGGCTTCCAAGGACTAATTTTTGTTCTATATGAGCTAATCTAAAATCTAAATCTTTCTCATGCAAACAGAATAATCCTAATTACCTAATTATGAAACCAAATCTCATTACAACAAGGGAAATTCAAGTGTGCAACTAACTACTAAATAAGCATTCTAACTAAAAAACATCACAAGTAATATTAATTCTAAGTTTTAACCATTCATATACGAATACTAGAAATGATCTAATTTAAGAGTAGTTCTTTAGGAAACAACAATAAGGAAACAATAATGGAAATAAGGAAACACTAATGAAATATCAAAAAGAAAACTATAATTTATCCAAGAAACAACAAAACGAAATAATACTATGAAATATACTACTATTGAAACAATAAACAAAACTCTTTAATAGTTTATTATCCGAAAGACTTATTCAAAAAAAGGAAACAACAAATACTAATATAATTTACTTTACACAAACATGACATTGTGTTATCTAGGAAGTGGGCCCAAACTGCTCGGAATCAAACTACCTCAAGAGAAACTCAACTTAAAGGATAATTGATAACGTCGAAGTCAAACAGGTAATCCTTGCATTATAATCCTTCAAAAAGAATGATTTAAATTGGAAGTCTTATCTTTAGTTATGTCTCTTTTATAAGAAGTACAACCCCAACAGAGGTAAATTCCTTTATTTTTATATTACAGAAAGGAGAGTTATAATAGAAAATATACAGAATAAGGAACATTCCTGAGAATTGAAGGTTCTCATAATGTTATTTTTAAACTAAACTAACTCTCTTATCTTAATTGAAGTAACCAAGAAATTTTCCTCATAGCCAATTCTTCAATTAGGAATAGGTTCGCTTGAATTAACCACAAGCTCTTTTAACATGATCATCCTCCAAATATCTTCTCAATCTTGTTTCAACATGGCATCATCCAATTATTTATTAGCTTAATTATAAATAAAAATATTTTATTTATTTTATTAAAACATAATCATGCAAGCAAATAGATTATACCAAAGTTTAAGCCATATTGAACAAAGAATATAAATAAAAACCAACAAGAACAAGGATTTATCATAAGAATTCAAGAGGTATATTAGAAGAAAATACAGAAATTAAAAGGCCCAACATCATGCCTCAATTGACATGATTTCATGTCCTCATGCAATTAATATCTAGACCGAGAAAATAGATAGTTAACATGCAATCCAGCTAGGGAGTAAGCTTCATAAGTTTCTTCTCTTCTATGCATGAATTTAGCCTTGTACTTGATTTCTTGGATAGCCAAATACTCAACTTGTTTAGACAGTTCATAATTAGAATTATAGTAAGATAAGGGACACCAAATCATGTGGAACCGGTACCTATATCCCATCCAATTAACTCCTACCTCCATCACAATTGCAACATAGGCATGAACTCTAGAAAAAGCTTGTTGGAAGTTATCTAGGAAAAATGGTTCCCTATTATTTACCTCTCGTGAATATCTCTTCCATCTCATTTGAGCCATTTTAACTGCATCTTATTTGATGTCCTTGAAATAATCAAGGCCTAAATCAATATACCCAAATGAATATTCTTGAGTGAAGAGCAAACATTTGGTTGTTGAGAAAATTTGGTATGCTTGTAAAATGTAATGAACACGTCCTTAGGTTCTCCTTGAACCTATAAGTCATAGTTTTCTTCATTCTCCTCATAATTTTTATAGCAATTTCGCCATTTTATCTAATTTTGTGTGAAAGAGATGAGGGCTTGAAGTTGCATGTCTCTGATAAATGGTACAATATTTTCATCTCTTTGTTCTATCAACGGAAAATTATGCATATAAAGTTTACATAAGAGATACTACACATGCTCATTTTTCTTATGGAAGACATCTATAAAATGAAAAACATTAGAAAACTCATAAGGAAAGCCATGTTATGCTGCCTGAATCTTGAGCATTAGATACACCTCCACTAGAAATAGATAAAAAATTATAGGATGGATCTCTACATGCCAAGACATATGGGATCATGGAACAAATTTCATCTTGTGAATTTGTTATTTTAACTCATCAATATTCTTTCAAGCATCAATCAAATGTTCAGTTGTTTCTAACTCCACATCTATTAATGCATAGAATTGTTTTGACAACTCTTGATATTCTTCTTGAGGAAACAAACTCCCCTTGATATTTAGCTATAGTATTATTTAATGTTTTTATTTCATATTCCAAGATTAAGTATGAATAAGGAGGCATGGCATATGTTTACACTCCTACTTTTGTCTGAGTCATTCTTTAGTCTTTGCCTCTATGTTTTGACACTCAAAGACTTTTCTTTTCTTACCGGCCCTAAATTTCTTAGGAGCCTTTCCCTTCCGACTAGCATAAGACTATTTTTTTCAGCTAACTATCTCTCTAATTATTGTATCCTCCTTCTCAAAGCAATATTTTCCCCTTTTAAGGTAACAACTTTTCGAAACAACTTATTTCTCACTTTTCCCCTTCCTACTAAACTTTCTTCTTTTCACCTTCCACCTTTACTTCTAGACGAAATAATCAAAGAAAAATCAGACAGAGTATAGGCTTTATATTTTGAATAATTAACAATGGACTCAAGAATTTCAATGGCTGGAAAATCAATCGAAAAACTTTGAGTTATGACAACCAAGGAATCAATTGAAGGATGACAAACCATAGAAACTGAAGAGTTAGCACAAGGTTCAATCAAGGGTTCTTTTCTCATGCCTTTCGAGGACTCAATAGAATGCTCTTGAATAATAGTAATTGAGGAATTAATAGGGTTTTTTTGAACTTCATCAACCAAAGAATCAATAGGAGACCCTTTATCTTCGTTAACTGGGGAATTAATATAAAGTTCTTTAACTTCATGAACAAGAGAATCAACAAAGGGTTATTTGAATGTAGTAGTTGCAGAGCTAATAGAATGTTCCTTCACTGTAGCAGTTGTAGAATCAATGGAAGGTTCATGGATTTAAAAAGTGGGAGAACCAATGGGGGAAGTCGAAGATATGGTTGTTGAGGAATTAGTGGGAAATGTAGAAAATCTGTGATAGGTTAACCCGATAATGAAATATAAATCAAAGCATAATACTATAACCCACTTCTACTATCAATTTGTGGAAGCTTAAAGATCGGGCTGAACAATATAACCAGAAGAAGAAGAATCAATGGCACAATACACATGAAAATACTTTGGGGAAAGTCTCAGATAAAAACCCCACACTATTGTATTATCATATGTGGTGGAAATACATAGGAATTATACAAAGCCTTAGCTCTCACAGCTAGCTAGCCCTCAGTACAATCATCATAAATTCTCACAGGAAATATTGGCTTCTCTCCAGCCTTCCTCTCTGCCCTCCAAGCTCCTATTTCCTTGCGTTGTCCCTTGTGGATGATTATCCTATTACCAAGTGGAATAACAAGGCTTCAAAACTATGCAATCCTCAAGGATGAATCCTTGACTGCATGCATGAGTTTACTCCATGAGAAAACACATGCAACTAATAGTACACTATCCTTGAACATTAATCTCAATTGGGTCTTTCTCAGAATAGACATGCATGAGTTTCTGATGAGGGAATCTTCAGTTAACTGGAGTAGCACTAGTTGAGTGCATTAATGCATCAACTAATTTTTAACACACTATTAGTTCCTCAAACAGTTTGGAACTAATTTAACTAGACTTAACTCAGTAAATTGAGTTAACTAATTACAACTCAAATATAACTCAATCTTACCTCCTTAATTTAGGGGATAACTATTGCTTGACTTCAAAAAGACTTCTAACTTGAATTTCTCCAACTAATTAATTTAAAATAAATTAATTAATTATTTCCAAGTAGCTGTTAAGACTAAATTCGATTTTAATTCACAATTTAATTCAAGGACAAATTAAATTGGAATATTCTTGTTGCCATATTTCAACACTCCATCTCAACAAGAAAGGGATTATCTGCCCCCTTGATCTTATCTCTATGGAACTCAAATTTACACTTTGACAATGCTTTTGTCAAAATGTCAGCATCTAGATCCTCTGTCGAAATATACTACAGCAACATGATCCTCCTTGATACACACTCTCTAAGATGATGATACCAGATGTTGATGTGATAGGACCTATCATGAAATATTGGATTCTCAAGGAGTTTGATACAACTATGATTATCACAATAGATCATAGTTGGATCCATCCTCTGATCATGCAAACCAACTAGGATTTTCCACATCCAGATGGCCTCACATGTTGCCTGACTTGTAGCCATGTATTATGCCTCTGCCAAGCTGAGACCGACCTCTGTTTCCTGCTGTACGAAGAAGCTTCCGCTAACCCAAGGTTGAAAAATCCCTCCTGATGTGCTCTTCCGATCTGATTGACTCCCTACCCAATCTGCATCAGTGAAGCCCTGTAGCTTCACTCCCTCTGTCTATCTGTACCATAATCCATACATGCTTTCCCGCCTTCTAAAACATCTTGGTAGGCCGAACCATCGCTTGACTTAGTTGGTTCACCGCATAGCACAAATTTGG
Source organism: Pinus taeda (assembly GCA_000404065.3). Taxonomy (NCBI): domain Eukaryota; kingdom Viridiplantae; phylum Streptophyta; class Pinopsida; order Pinales; family Pinaceae; genus Pinus; species Pinus taeda. The sequence continues at coordinate 63,051 of APFE031323860.1, read as the reverse complement.
TGATGTGTTCATTAAGTACATCAGTGAACCCACAAGCTGCCTGTACACAGTAGCCTCTACCACTTCTCTTGAAGTAGTAACCTCCTTCCTCCAGTTGCCTGCTAGAGGAGTCTGCATGGGCTTGCACTTATCCATGTGGAATCTCCTAAGTATCTCATTGGCATAATTTCCTTGAGACACAAACAACTCCCCATCCTTTTGCCACACTTCCATGCCAAGGAAGTAATGCATGAGACCCATGTCTTTCATCTCAAATTCTCTTGAAAGGTCCTCCTTGCATGACATGATCAATTGGTCATCACTAGTCAATATGAGATCATCAACATAAAGTATGATGACCAATATCTTACCTTTCACCACGATGTGGTATAGGTCGCATCCGCTTCACTCTTTGTGAAGCCCAACCCGGTGAAGTAGTTGTCTATCTTGGTGTACCAAGCACGAGGTGCCTGCTTCAGCTCGTATAATGCTTTCTTGAGTCAGCACACATGCGACTCATGATCGAAGGTTTCAAAACCTTCCGGCTACTCTATGTACACCTCTTCTTCAATCTGGCCATTGAGGAATGCAATCTTCACATACATCTGATGGATCTTCCAACCCATCTGTGCTGATAATGCCAACATAGATCTGATAGATGAGTACCTTGCGATAAGAGCAAAAGTCTCATCATAGTCAATCCCCTTGACCTGTGAAAATCCATGGGCAACAAATCTTGCCTTATGCTTCTCCACACTACCATTAGCAGCTTGCTTTACCTTGTAAATCCAATGGGAACTCACAACTGACTTGTCCTTTGGTCTTGAAACCACACCCTAAACATTGTTACAAAATTTGGAGTCATACTCCTCCACCATAGCATCAACCCAAATTGGTTGCTGCACTGCTTCCTCAAAGGAAGATGGCTCAGTCTCAACACATTCTCCAGCAAGGGCCATGTATCCAGTGTACCTCTTAGGTGACCTCCTCTGTCTGTGCTGAGAAGATGGTACTCCCACATTCTCTCTCGCATCCTCCAACAATCTGTCAACTTCACTTGTGCGCTTTTATCCATCTCTAGGAGACTTTGCTTAAGTGGATGTCTCCACTCCTGGAACCTCTGCATGTGGATGCTTCACATCAGTTTGAGGCTCCTTCTCCTTAGGAACCAATACTTCCTCCATAGCCTGTAGTTGGATCTCCCTCTCAAGGGAAACTCACATGGCCTTATGCTCATCAAACTTGAGATCTCTGCGAACCACTGTCCTCCGACTAGTAGGCAAGTACACTCGATAGTTGTGAGGTGTATCAATGTACCCCACAAATATGCCCAACTCTGATGTTGGCTCAAGATTCTTCCATGCATCCTTTGTCACATGGCAATATGCCGATGAGCCAAATATCCTGAAGTCACCTACATCTGGTCTCTTACCGGAGAAAGATTCCTCTGGTGTCTTCATCCCAAGTATCTGATGTGGGCTTCTATTATGCAAATAGACCGCTATGTTTTATGCCTTAGCCCACAAGCGAAGTGGTAGGCATTGGTCATGGAGAATTTCCTGTGCTGCCCCTACAATAGTTTTGTTCTTCCTCTCGGCCACCCCATTCTGCTATGGGTTATGAGGTGCTATTAACTCTCATTTAATTCCTTCCACTGCACAGAAGTCCTTAAACTCTTGAGAGACATATTCTCCACTATTTTCGCTTCTCAAGGCCTTGATCTTCTTCCCTAACTCTTTCTCAACCAAAGCTTTGAACTCACAAAAATTTGTGAAAGTTTGGTCCTTCTGCATGAAATAAATCCAACATTTATGAGAATAGTCATCAATGAAAATCACATAATACCTTTGCTTCACTGTGGATGTCATCAAGAATGGTCCACACAAATTAGTATGAACTCCCTCTAAGATAGCCTCTGCTTGACTGTCTCAATCATGAAAGGAATACTTGGTGTACTCTCCCAAGGTACAACCTTTGCATGTGTCAACTTGCTCACGTTTACCTGTGGGAAGTCCTGTAGATATCTGTTGTATTATCTTCAAAGCCCCATGATGAAAATGTCCCAACCTCCTGTGCCCCAACTCACCAATGTCTTGGCTTTATACCAATTCTACTTTCGTACTCAATGTTGCACAATCATCTACCTCTATTTTATAGAGATTCTTCACCCGAATCCATATCCTCTTGGTCTAACCCATGGCTATGTGTCTTAGGAATGCCTTTCCTTTACAACATCATAGCCTTTGTCCTCCAACATCGTGACTGATACCAAGTTTTCCTTCAGTCTAGGCACATCCATCACATTTGTTAAGGTGAGAGGAGCTCCATTCTCCCTTTGAAAAGCAATCGTGCCTACTCCTGAAACACTATACCTTCCATCGTCACCCATCTCTATGTGCATCTTGAGGTCTTTCTCCTCCAGGGAACTGAATAAATTTTCATCACCGGTCATGTGGAATGAGGCTCCACTGTCATGATACTAGACACAACCCATCATCGATGACACCATGCATGCGATGAGGGTAACGTCCATTTCGAACTGAGAGGCTAATGCCTCACCTTCCGATCCTTCTGAGGATCCATTCTTGGACTTCTTCGATGGGAAATTAGTTGCATAATGTCCCATCTTGTGACAATTAAAGCATCTTACTTTAGACATGTCACCCTTCTTCCCTCCATGAGAAGAATTCGATTTCAAATGGGAAGCCTTCCCCTTCCCTTTCCCTTGCCCTTACTTATGCTAAGGCCATATTTTCTTCATCATCATTCTTGATGAAGAACCATCTCATGTGCTCTCCTGATCTCCTCTTGCATAAGATCCGACCACAGTCGTTCCCAATGGACAGTTTCTCCCTTCCATTCAGAGTCCTGGTAGCTATTCCAACCTTTGGAAGCCAAGGAGAGTGAGGCTCACGATATCATCATCGACAGTAGTTATTCCCACACTGCCAAGCTCATCTCTGCAGGTGGTGAGCTTGTTCAGATATGTGGAAAATAGTATCTCCCTTCTCCATCTTGATTATTCGAAGCTTATCCTGAGTTGCCAATTTCCTCTAGTCGCTACTGTTTTGATAGAGGTCCTTCAATGTCTTCCACATGAAAATGGAGTATCCTTCCCATGGAGACTCGAGACAATATGGTCTCGAACTCCCTCAAGGATGATCCATCTCGCCTTCACCACACACTTCTTCCACTCAGCCAACTCTTGTGCATTAATTGAAGCTGGTTTTGGGATTTCTTGATCAATGAATTCCTTCAAGCCATTGTCTTCTAATACAACCTCCATTCTATCTTTCATGCTATGTAATTCGAGCTACCTCCCATGGCATACTCGAGTCTCAAGCCATAGAACACCATTGGCCAACCTTGAAGTATGATATGAATGCAATTTGCACCTGCAACCCTGAACTTCAAACTTCGAATTCTCTTCTCAGTATACTCTTCACAGCTTCAATACCATGTAGAAAATTTGTGATAGGTTAACCTGATAATGCAATATAAATCAAAGTAGAATACTATAAACTACTTCTACTCTCAATTTGTGGAAGCTTAAAGATCGAGCTGAACAATATAACCAGAAGAAGAAGAATCCATGGCGCAATACACATGAAAATACTTTGGGGAAAGTCCCAGATAAAAAACCCACACTATTGTATTATCATACATGGTGAAAATGTATAGGAATTATACAAAGCCTTAGCTCTCACAGCTATCTGGCTCTCAGTACAATCCTCACAGATGCTTGTAGGAAATATTTGCTTCTCTCCAGCCTTCCTCTCTACCCTCCAAGCTCCTATTTCCTTGTGTTGTTCTTTGTGGGTGATTAGCCTATTACCAAGTGGAATAACAAGCCTTCAAAACTGCGCAATCCTCAGGGATGAATCCTTGAATGCGTGCATGAGTTTTATCCATGAGAAAACACATGCAACTAATAGTACACTGTCCTTGAACATTAATCTCAACTGGGTCTTTCTCAGAATAGACATGCATGAGTTTCTGATGAGGGAATCTTTAGTTAACTAGTAGCAGTAGTTGAGTGCATTAATGCATCCACTAATTGTTAACTCACTATTAGTTCCTCAAACAGTTTGGAACTAATTTAATTGGACTTAACTCAGTAAAATGAGTTAACTAATTACAACTCAAATATAACTCAATCTTATCCCTTAATTTAAGGGATAACTCTTGCATGACTTCAAAAAGACTTCTAACTTGAATTTCTCCAACTAATTAATTTAAAATAAATTAATTAATTATTTCCAAGTAGCTATTAAGACTAAATTCGATTTTAATTCACAATTTAATTCAAGGACAAATTAAATTGGAATATTCTTGTTTCCATATTTCAACTAAAGGATAAATGAAATGTTCTTGAGTAACAACAGTTGATTCTTCCTCCATACTCAAATATTCTAACAAATCTTCTGCCCTCTCTAATGTTTGCTCCACGTCTACACTAGGTATTTTTTTATTTGAATCCATTTTTTTAAGTACTTGTGCATCTCCAATATACTGAGTGATTTGGTCCAAATTCTCCTCGCATGATTCTTAAAATTTTCCAAGGTATTATTCCTTGTCATGTGATTTTTCTCCTTTATATCATAAATCAATTGACATATCTCCCTGATCTAATTAACTCAAAGTTACTATTGTTTCTGGTAGTTCTTTCATGGGTTGATCCTGACAAGTTTCTCCTTTCTCGCCAGAATCTTCCTCTATAAAATCTATTTCTCCTGAAAAGGAGGTCGACTTCCCTAGAGACATGAGAGGGGATGAACTAAGTTCTTGGTGTAGTTTAGACAATAAGGCTGACATTCTCTTCCCTCAAGGTAATATAGCCATGAAAGAGGCAATTTATTTCTCTACGTTAATGGAATTTTCAGCAACCAGATTTTCCAATAATAAAGCTTTAGGTTGAGAAAATTCAGATGGAGTGCAAGTAGATATAAAATCTTCTCCCTATGAAAATTAAACTTGAATAGTATCAGAATGAGATATAATTGAATGAGTAGCTTTGGCCTGAGGAGTTTCATATTGGGGAATTGAGGTCTATTGTTCTAATGGTGCACAATTTTCTTGGGCCTGCTTCTTCCCTATTTAGAGGAGAATTGAGTTGTTCTAGCATCAACAAATCAGCTGAATTATCATCATCCTCTAGTCCCTCATCAATTTCAAGAACTCCTTTCTCTTTATAATTTCTACTCCCAGCTATGGCTTCAGAATTTTCCTCATTGACTGTAGTTTTAGGGTTCTCGCTAGTAGTTCCCATTTTATGATTTTCATTGCTTATTGCAACTTTAGGGTTTTCTGAGGCATTTTTGGAAAGACTTCCTCATCATTATTAGGTTCATTTAAATGTTCTTAATTTACTCTAATGAAGTTTTCCCAAGTATGTTGAGTTTGTTATAAGCTCCTTGTTACTAACAATTTCATCAATCTATGATGGCTTACAATTACAAAAGGTTCTTTGGCTGTTCTAACTCTAAGTGTTGTTTAATGCAACATAGATTTCCAGAAAAAGGGAATATTTAGAGTTACCTTCCATTTCAGATACACTAATAGTTTAAAGTGGCGACCTATAACCATGCCATATTTTCCATCACATGTGATGTATCTTTGAACTATTTCTCCCAAGTCATTCCAAGGTTTTGAAAACAAGTTGGGATTATACCCATTCCCTTTTCTTACCAGTTTCTCTCCATCATCTAAGAATAGCAAGGTTTCATTTTGGAGTGAATTCTATTGCTCATAGCATATTTCACATGTTGTTGCTAGCCTTGTTACCTTAGTTATAGCTTCTTCATCTACTTGAACCTGCAAATTATTTACCATTGTTATTCTGTTGTTCAATTTTTTCATGAATTCTAATGCAACTTCTCTGTCGAACCCTGAATGTTTCTTAAAAACTGCACCCATTCTACTTGCTTCAAAATATTTTGTGCTTCATTTGTAGCTCGTAGATGAATCAACTCATAGCTAATCAACTTTCCACCCATAATTGTGCCTACGGCTTACTTTGAGAGTTTGAGAATGGTTATAGTCCTCTATGAATTACTAAATTCGTTATACTAGCTTTCCATATTTCCTAATCGCAAATGCAGTAGCAACTCAAGAATAATATCACAGCATGCGGATGTAACAAGAAAAACCAATATCATTATGACTTCATACCTCCACACCCTAATTAAAATTAATGATAATCCTCAGCCAGAGAGCACATTAATTTGAATGGAAAGGAGAATTGACAATATGATCATTTCAAATTCCGAGAATAAAAATTGTACCTTGATATAAATAACCGCATGATATATTGATTTAGCCATCGTCAGAAAATCAATGATTAGATCAAGAGACCACTGAGAAATTTTCAAGATATTGTTAAAATAATTAATTGATATGACACCCATTAGTAATAATAATGACATGATAACAATTGAAGAGTGTGGATAAATGCCAAAAATCGAGAAAAGGGTATTCAAAGTATAACATCAAGGCATTAGTTTTTATGAGAAATTTCAAATCATCCCCGAAAGCCAAGGTATGGGGTTTATTATCCTTAGCCTTAACTTATGGGAGTGAGGATCATTGAAAATGACAAAATCTTTTCCCAGGGTAGATGATATAGTTCTAACTTTTTATCTTCTTTTACTTGGAATATCCTCACTTCTAACAAGCCTATTCAATACCCTGACGGGTTTATCTTGGTACCATACAAGCATGGCTCTACTGCCAACAAACCTGTTCAATACCTCAATATGTTTTCTTATACGTCCAGCTTCCTATTAAAGATTTAGTGTATATAATAATTTTAAATGATGGAAGGTAGATGGCACAAAATTTGTATTCCTTTGAGAACATTATTTTAATTCTTGCATTTTGTTTTTGAACATATCTCTCATCATGGTCCCTCTGACATGGCTATTTTAATGTGAAGTAACATGGAGCATTTCATGGAATAACACACAACTACAACATAATATTTAACTCCTTTATTTTTATTTTTATTCTTTAATATACATATGTATGGAATGGGCCTCCATCGACATGGCATTAATTCCTTAATAATAATTAACACAAATTTCCCAAAAGGTACTTGAAAAATAACCAACATGAATGGAATAATCATTTGAATTATTAGGGAAAACAATAACATAGTTTCCTTCCTTCATCTAACTATCAAACATGGGAAAGTGAGTAATGGAAGTAAAAAGGGAAAGCTCTTCAATCAATCATAATCATTCTAAATAGTGGTCAAAATATTATTTACCCAAAAATCCTACAAATACATAATAGCAATACTCTTGTTCAAATTTGAGTAAGAAAATGACAATTGTACCAAAGGTAACAACAACAATAATTTAAGGTAACAGTAGCTATGACTTAGGAAACAACAGGTGCGACTTAGGTAATGATGGTTGCGACTTAAGACATAACCAATTAGTCATAGAAGAAATACTCATAAAAGCTAAAACAAAATCAATCACAAAAATAAAAGCAGCTTTTCTTTTCTTTTTTTCTTTTTTTTTAATTAACAAAAAAGGAATGAATTTACCTAGTCATAGGTGTGGGGACTTTCCTCTTCCCACCTACGATCTGCAATTCTGCATCATCTATAACTTTGTGAAGAAAAGACTCCTTTGTGACTGGTTGATGGTATAAATGTAACATATGACCATTGGAAAGAAAGGAAATACCAGAGTCATCAATATTCGTGAGGCTCACAGTCCCATATAATTCATTGACCTTGTAAGTACCTAACCATCTAGTTTGAAGCTTTCCCAGGAAGTCTTGGAACTTAGAGTCATCCAATAATGCCCAGCCACCATTTTAAAAGGTTTTTCTTTTAATGAAACGATCATGCCATTTAGCCCTTTGTTGTTGGACTATAGATGTTCGCTAAAGAGCAGCAAGGCATATTTCTTCTTATTCATTAAGTTATTCTAGGCATTATTTTTTCTCTTTCGAAAGGTCCAAATCGACTTCAAGGGTAGTGTTTAGAGTCTTAATTTCAAACTCAATTGGAAATGTTGGACTTTTACCATATACAAGATGGTAAGTAGAAAATATTGTGGTGTTATGCTAGGCAGTACGATAAGACCATAAGGCTTTAGGGAGCTTAAGAGCCCAACCCCTGTGGTTGGTATCTAGCATTTTTGTCATAATATTCTACAGAATATTTTCACTTTCAACCTAGCCATTTTCTTGTTGATGGTATGACGAAGTAATTTTGTGTTTAATATGATATTTCCATAATGTTACTAAAAATTTGTGAGCTGTAAATTGTGATCCTCCATCAGTGATGAGTTCTCTAGGTAGGCCATATCAAATAAAAATTTTGAATAAGAAATTTGTAACTACTTCTTATGTGGCTCTTGAAATAACTATCACCTCTACCCACTTCGTCACGTAATTAGTACATACCAAAATAGATGATTTATGATTTGAAGGAGGGTTAATAGGGCCCACAAAATCCATAGACAACCTTTCAAATGGTTCCAACACTAGTTGTGTATGGAGAGGTATTTCATCATATTGAAGGGGGTGTCCCATCCTTTGGTAGTTATCACAACTTTGAACATACCTCTTGTTGTCCTTGAATATTGTTGGACAAAAATATCCCATTTATAGTACTTTATGCCCATTTCTTTCGATTATCAAAGTTTCCTCCACATGGCTTGTCGTGGCAGGCTTTAAGAATATGATAAATCTCATCTTCCCTTATGCATATGTGAATCTGAAGGCCTACTCCCATATGAAAAAGATAGCCATTGATCCAAGAAAATCAAGCACTATGCAGAATAATTTGTTTCTTCTCTCGAGGAGACAATTGTGAAGCTAATTTTCCTACTGCTAGATAATTCACGACATTGAAATACCATGGTGTTTTGATAGATATTGTGAATAAATATTCACCTAGAAATTGACCTTCTGTAGGGGATGAATCACTTGCAGGCGAAATCCTCAATAAGAAGTCTTCCATGAGATTCTCTTTTCTTGGCCTATCCTTTATAGTAATGTCAAATTCCTATAATAGAAGCAGCCAACGAGTCACACTACCATTATTAATTGGTTTATCATCTAAATACTTAATGGAAAAATTATTTGTATATAAAAATATGGGGTAACGAATAATATAATGACGAAATTTATTAATTGCATAGAAAAAAGCCAAGAACGCTTTTTCTGTCACAGTGTAATTTAGCTCTACTGGTGTTATGGTTTTGCTAATGTAGTAGATAACACAAGGCTTCTTGTTTTCCTCCTGCCCAAGAACTTCTCCTATGGCCATATCGGACACATCAAATGATATGTGGAATGGGAGAGTCCAATTAGGACCTCATAACACTAGAGTTGTTGATAGTAATTTCTTTAATTCTACAAAATCATTATCACACTTATTAGTCAAGACAAATTCCACATTCCTTGTTAATACATATAAAGTAGCTGAAATATTTGAAAATGTGTTATAAATTGTTGATATTAACCAGCATAACTAGTAAAACTATGTACCTCTTTTGGTGTTCCAGAGATAGGAAGTGTAAGAATTATCTCAATCTTTGTAGGGTCTACCTGAATTCCTCCAACAGAAATAAAGTGCCCCAATACTACACATTTTGTCATCAACATGTGGAATTTTTCATGGCTGAGACATACCCTGGTCACTATACATCTAATAGAGCCTCTTCGAATTTATCACCTGTTGACGGTGCTGGACCTGCCAACATGTAAGGGGATCTCCCCAGTAAGAAGTACCAATTAGACATCAAACTGTTTGGTGTAGGAGTCCCAGCAGTAGGTCGTAAAGCAATGCCTTGAACATAATGTCACACAGAGGAAAGTAAGATAACCCTGTTAGTAGCAAGGGTGTGACCACTACAGTGAGTGAAGGGAGAGGTTTTTAACACAGGTGGGTTGAGATGAGTGCGCCCCTTGGCAACCTGTAAGTGTACTCAGTTGGGAAGGGAATGCATGAGCGAAGATGCATGACAAGCTAGAAAGTAGGTCAAACTGACAATCCAAAGTGATGGTTAAACCAACAACACATCTGCAACAAGATTCATAGAATTGCATACAAAAGTGTTCATACACAACTACATAAGCTAAACAACATACATTGCTACAGCAACCGGAACAGTCCAACTATAATAACAACATATGCATGAAACATGTTGCCTCTTATTATAGAAAGAAGTGTAAGTTCCAATCATACAATACATCCATGTAAACCACTAGCCCAAATAGTGGAACGTTGCAGCCACATCTGCCTTCTCCTCCAAAGAGATGAACTAGCTCCTTGCAGTGGAGAAGACAAGGCATGTTACAATACTATCCAATCTCTTTCCAAGATGGTCTTATCAGAAGATTCGCTAACCAAAATCCCTTACAATGAGTTATGAGGGACTATTTATAGCAAAGGGTTGGGTGACCCTTGAAATTTCCCTTTGTTACAATTCATCTACGCTCATGACTCTTCATCTACTCTATGACTGTTACATCCAACTATTGACACTTGAATTACATTTGACATGATGTTACATTACAATGCACATGTACTCATGTGAGACAACATGGCTTGAGAAAGCCATGCAAGACATCACTGGCACTTGGTTCGTTGTGATGAGACCAACTCTTTGGAATGCTTATGATGGTGACAGTGGTGAGCTAATGCCAAGCTTGGTTGTCCATGATGTTGTGAATGCACCTCATGGTGACATCTTGTTGAAGTGAACTCTTGCCTCCGTTGCAACCGGTGCATTGGTTCAGCTCCTTCATCCAACTCATCTGCTAGCATGCGCATGGTCTTCTGGGGTGCAGTTGAATCGGCAACACACCGATGCATAATGTTCATGATGATCTTCAAGTGTGTGCTGGCGGCCATGCGCATCAACTTATCGAAGTACATGTTTAGCTCTAGTTGAACTTGCTTCTTATCTTCACCTTGGTGAGTGTGTTGAATGGATTGGATTGCATGTGTGTGCATAATGACATGCATGTTGTTGAATCCCTTGCATGCGATCAACAAAACTACTCACCATGTCTACTTCATGCCAGTTGCTGGGAATGGATCTTTAACTTGTATGGGCGTAGTTTCATCCATGAGTGCATGTTGTGCCCACTGCTATTCTTGTTCTTTCTACAACTCATTTGTTTATCTGTGCAGCTTCATGTTCTTCCTTGAGTTGCTGCTTCAGCACATGCAACTCCTTCTTTGTTCCATTATCTATCTTCGTGAAATCTTCATGTCGTGCCGTCACCTCATAACCTGAGTCTCCAAAGTTTCTTTCATCATCAATGGATCTGCTTGATCTTGCAATTTTTTTCCACCTCTATGTCGTCAATAACCTTCCTCTTACATTCGTTGCACTCGTTGTGTTCGCTTCATTTGCTGCATTCGTTGCATTCACTGTGTTCGTTGCATTCACTGCATTCGTTGCAATCAGTATGTTTCCTTCAACTGTTGTTCGTGGGTGTTGCTCCTTGTGATATCTTGATGTTCTTGTCTACAAACAACTTGATATCTTCGTGAGTAAGCAATCGAATAGACATTTGATCAACTGCATCTCTAGGTGTTCTCTGAATGGTGTCTTTGACTTTGCCCTCTTGGAAACCATTGTACTTGCACTGCTGAGAGGTAGATGAAAACCTAGAATACCTGGAGACATGGAAACACTCATGGAAAGTAATCTATTAGTTGAAAAACCAAAATGAAATTGAGAACTACCTTTCAACATACCTGTGTGATTGATCATGAAGGTTGTGGAATTTTGGTTGGGAGGTCGGCAGACTAATTGCCAAGACTGCGAAAGGCACATTCTGGGCTGCTAGGAGACTAGATGACTACTGGAATTGCGAAATGCATAGTCTAGTCTGGCTACTGACTATTGGAAATATGAAATGTGTAATCTCAACTCACATTGGCTGCAGGCTCAGTGACTGCACTGCACAATCTTCTAGGCCAGCAGTCACTATCCCTTCGAAATGCACAAAACAGTCCTTGAGGATAGTGCCTAGGATGAAATGTGCATTTCTAGAGAGGAAGACAGAGCCTTCCTTCCCCAAATTGTGTAATGTTGTCTTAGTGAAGACAGATTCCGAACCAAGGTTGGTCTGACTCGCCAATGGGCAACTGAAAGAAAATATGACAATGGATGCATGGCAACACTTAGTGAAAGTAGAAGTGATTGACAATGCATGTAAACATGAATGAAAGATTCAGTAAACAGATCAACATGCATGTGGCTGAGGCAGATCATCGAATCAACAACTGTTTGTGAAAAATAGTTTCATGCATGTGACAGAAATGAGATAGCAAGGAAACTGAAATAGTGCTAGAACAAGCTAGTATACATGTAAATGACAGCAAGCGCTCAAATAAATCAAGCAAACAGTACTCACACAAGAGAAAATACAAACAGCGACAGAAATGCAACACAAGTCATGGAAAGTGGGCTTACCACAAAACAGTTGAGCTGAGTGTGCCGACAGCTCCTAGATGTGATGTGGGATGTCAGAGTTGCAAGGTTGATGTGAGGAATGATCTTTGTAGCATCCGGTTGATGAGTTTTGATAACATCAAGGTTGTGACATGCATTCCACAAATCTAGGGAAAGCGACACTTGGTAGGAGGTTTCTGAAACGATTCTTGCATGTAACCTCCAACTGCTAAAAATAGATCCCTGAAACAAGGGATGCCTTTGCATGTTGCCTTGGGAGAAGCAGCCCATGCATGCAAGTCATTTTTTCTCAGTCTCGGAGGGAACCAGTCAACTCAACTACACATGCAAGAGACTGCTCAACTGCTGGAAGAAAATGTGCATTTCTGGATTGGAAATGGGCTGGCTGCCCACAAGATTCGCATAATTTCTAGACAGAGCAGCTGACTGCTAGCCAAATTTGCGCAAATTCTGGGCTGGGTATACCTGCTGGGGAAAATTGTGTAATTTTTCACTAAGTGTTGACTGGAAGAATTGCACAATTCTGGAGCCCAGTAGGATGCTAGTCAGGATTGCGCAATTTTTGGAGCGAAGACTAGTTTCCCTCCAGAATTGCACAATTTCTTGGGGGAGCTGCTCAGCCTACAACTGGACCAAGTCCAGGTGATCAACCTATGAGGAGAATACATCAAGTTGTGATCGACAGGCTGCCTTTGTGCAAGAAAAACACTGAAGCTTGTGAACTTGACAAAGCAAGGCAAGCTGTTGTGAAAAGTTGGAAGGGAGGCTCCAAAACAAAGCTAAGGAAAAATTTTGGAGGGTGGTTGTAGCCACTACCACACATGGCGACACACTAGTAGAACTCCAACTCTCTGAATGGACCTTGTTCATGAAAAGCAAGTCTTACACCTCCAGAAGTATTGTTCATCTCATCTTGGTTTCACACTAGCTTAATTGTAAGACGTAGCATCTACCAAGCTCTTGGTCAATTGAAACACATTCCAAGCCAAGAAAACATAGTTGTTTCGATTGGGTTTGAGGGGTATATTGGTGCTCAAGCATTATAGTCATCAAAGTCTTAGTTTCATCTCTGGTGTTGCTCTGCTACCAGCAGGCCTGAACAGTACCCCGACGAAATCACATAGGAACACAAGCATGGCTCCGCTGCCAGCGAGCCTAGTCAGTACCGTGGGGAGGAGTTACTTGCATCACCTCTCTCCACAGGAATCCTTTCTCTTCTTTCGCCTTATTCATTTCCTTTTTTTTCAAACTTTTTTCATTTTTTTCATTTTTGTAACTAGCACTTATTCATTTTAGAGGCGGAAGAGGGATCCCAACTTATTGAGAGAAGAAGAGGTTGTTCCAGATTTCCCCCTCACCTTACTGCTTGACTGAGCTGATAAGGGTTAACCCGAAAACAACTGACTAGAGTAGGTGACACTAGTTAGCATGCAAGTGTTGTGTTTTCACCAAGGTTCACTTTGAACAGTAAGTATTTTTCTTTGACATATCATGGACTGAAAGTAACCATTTCTTCATACAGAGGCAAGATGACAGATAAACAAGTAGTGATAGTTGTACAATCCCTCTTGCACTTCACCCAGTTAGTTCCAAGAGTCATACATGGTTTCATGTGAAACTAACCTACGAATGAAACAAGCGAACTAACAATCAACAAAGAAAAGCAAAAGCAAAAGCAAAGTCAAAAGCAAAGCGAGTAAGAAAACAAGCAAGTAGGCAAACAAACAAACAAATGAAGCAAGTAAGCAAACTGACCGAAAGCAAACACTACTCCTACTCCTAAGCTAACGGTGCATGGGTCATCTCACATGAAGTGATATTTCCAATGCAGCCATCAGTGCATTGGTTGACCCATGTTAGCGAAGGCATGGTTAACGAACAAGACAGTTGTGTGAACCAGCAAAAAAGAAAGATGTGACATTTAATACAAACACACTACGAGCTTACACGCAAACACAAAACAAATATGAGTGAGAGTGCATGACATGCATTTTGTGGAGATGCAATGGTACTATGCTACACTGCATGCAGATTTTGAGTGCATGCATTCTCTTAACTGTGACGTGCAAGCAAACATGAGAAAGGTAGACCACATATGTTGTGCATGTGTGCTTGGTGTGTAAGAGACCTCCAATGCATGAGCAATGGGATTGTGTAGTTCAAGTGGAGGAAGTGAAATTTGGTTGTTTGGTTGATCTTCTATGCAAAGCAGAGAATGATGAGGAGCCTTGAGTGTTTCAACAATTTCCTGACCAGAAGTGAAACCAACCTCAGGACAGTGAGGGCCTGACATAACCATTAGCTCGGGCTGAAGTGCCTCGACAGTCTAGGGGGGTTTTGACTTCGTCGATAGATAGATCATCATAGACTCGTGCCTTGGATAGATTAACAATGATTGAATCCAAATTGTCATTGGATGAGGAAGTGAATAGATCATGACAACCAAGATCAGAAAATTCAAGATGCTTGTCGACATCCTCATGATTTAATGAATCGGGCAAAGTGGTAGATGAGAAGCAAATATGTTCACCCTCTATGTTTTCAAGAAGGATAGATGATAGATTGGACGAATTTTCTGAGGAAGGTGCATCATCTCTGCACTATAATGACATACTAACATATGGCGTGTCTTGTGAATTATTGGAAGTAGAAGCCTCCAGAAATGAGTTTTCACAGGGGAAATCAACAGTGGCAGAATCAAAAGGGATGTTAGGATGAAGCAGATGAGGCACAACTGAAAGGGAGTTATCCTTCACCATGGGCTCTTCTTTAGATTCTCGCACACACTCATCAAGAATGATGGCACAGGTTGGCTACATAACACCAACTTTGTCGACAACTTGATCCTCATTCATAGCAAGTGAGGAGTCTAAAATGGGAGAGCACAAGACAATACATTCTAGAGGATCAATAGAACATGAGGAAGAAGGTTGAGGGAATGAATCCATGTGACAACCAACAGGCTTGCAAGCCAAATTTGTGCAAATATCAAGAGCAGGTGGGGTGTGAGAGTATGTCAATTCAACAGAGGCATGTGCGTGATCTCCCACATCACTATGCGGTGGTGGATTTGTTTGATGAGGTGAAGGTGAACAGTCACTTGTGACAGCGGTTGTGCATGCCTGTGATTTTGCAGCTCCATCACCAAAGTGTGTTGAGCAGGGTTTGGATATGTGAAGAAGATACTCAAATCTTCCATCAAGAAATTCCCAATCAATATCATCTTCTGAGAATCAGTATGCAAGATTACAAAAGCGTGCGTGGAACTGTTCAAAGGATTCATCGGTTTCTTTTCGTGCGATCTTCATGTCGCGTCGTCACCTGATAGCCTGAGTCTCCAAAGTTTCTTTCATCATCACTAGATTTGCTTGATCTTGCAACTTTGTTCCACCTCTGTGTTGTCAACAACCTTCCTCTTGCATTCGTTGTGTTCGTTGCATTCGTTGTGTTCACTACATTCGCTACTTTCATTGCATTTGTTGCATTTGTTGCGTTTGTTATGTTTGCTACATTCGTTAATTATGTATGTTTTCTTCAGCTGTTGTTCATGATGCTTCTCACTCTGATATCTTGATGTTCTTGTATACAAACAACTTGATATCTTTGTGAGTAGTCAAGCGCATAGAAATTTTATCGACTGCATCTCCAGGTGTGCTCTGAACGGTGTCTTCAACTCTACCCTTTAGAAACCATTTTACCTGCACTGCTGAGAGGCAGATGAACACTAGAAATACCTAGAGACATGACAACACTCATGGCAAGCAATCTGTCAGTCGAAAACCAAAATTAACTTGAGAATTGACTTTCAACATAACTATGTGACTAATCATGAAGGTTGCGCAATTTTCGCTGGGAGGTCGGGAGACTGACTGCCAAGGCTGCAAAAGGCATAGTCTGGGTTACTAGGAGACTGGCTGCCTGCTAGAACTGTGCAATCCATAGCCCAATCTGGCTGCAAATTGTTGGAATTGTGAAATACGCAATCTCAGTTGGCAATGGTTGCAGACTCAGTGACTGCATTGTGCAATTTTCTAGGCTAGAAGTCACTGTCCCTCAGAAATGCGCAAAACAATCTTGGAGGACAGTGCCTAGGAAGAAATGTGCATTTCTGGAGAGGAAGACAGAGCTTTCCTTCCCAGATTATGAAATGTTGTCTCAGTGAAGGCAGAGTCTAGACCAAGGTTGGTTTGACTCGTCGACAGGAAACTGAAAGAAAATATGACAGTGGATGCATAGTGACACTTAGTGAAAGTAGAAGTGATTGACAATGCATGCAAACATGAATGAAAGATTCAGTAAACAGATCAACATGCATGTGGGTGAGGCAAGTCACCAGATCGGCAACCGTTCATGAAAAATAGTTTCATGCATGTGACCATAGTGAGATAGCAACGAAAACTAAAATAGTGTTAGGATAAGCTAGTATACAGGTTAATGACAGCAATTGCTCAAAGAAATCAAGAAAACAATACTCACACAAGAGAAAATACAAAAAATGACAAAAATCCAACACAAGTCATGGAAATTAGGCTTACCCCAAACAACTAATTTGAGTGTGCTGATAGCTCCTAGATGTGATGTGGGTTGTCAGAGCTACAAGGTTGATGTGAGGAATGAGTTTTGCAACATCCAGTTGATGAGTTTTTATAACATTTAGGTTGAAGTTCTAAAATGATTCTTGCATGTAACCTCCAACTGCTAAAAATATATCCTTGAAACAAGGGATGCCTTTGCATGGCGCCCTGAGAGAAGCAGCCCATGCATGCAAGTCATTTTTTCTTAGTCCCGGAGGGAACCAGTCAACTCAACTACACATGCAAGAGACTACTCGAATGCCGAGATAAAATGTGCATTTCTGGATAGGAGTTGGGCTAGCTGCCTAGGAGATTTGCGCAATTTCTGGGTAGAGCAACTGATTGTTGCCCAGATTTTCACAAATTCTGGGTTGAGCAGCCCTATTGGGGAAAATTGCGGAAATTTTACTGAGTGTTGACTGGCATAATTGCACAATTTTGGAGCCCAATAGGTTGCCAATTAGGATTCCACAATTTCTTGAGGGAAGGTTGGTTTCCCTCTAGAATTGTGCAATTCCTTGGGGGAGTTGCTCAGCCTGTAGCTGGACCAAGTCTGGGTGATCAGCCTCTAAGGGGAATGCATCAAGTTGTGATCGACACGCTACCTTTGGGCAAGAAAAACACTCAAGCTTGTGAATTTGACGAAGCAAGGCAAGCTGCTATGAAAAGTTGGAAGGGAGGCTTCAAAACAAAGCTAAGGAAAAATTTTGGAGGGTGGTTGTAGCTGCTACAACATCACCATAAGGGGTGAAGGTGTCCATATAGACTTCAATTTCATCATCAATTAAATTAGAAAATATACTCATATTTGTTCTTTGAAAGGTAGCAGGTTCCTTGCAAAGACTGCATGGGAGAACTCGATGTACAAATGTTCCCCAAGGACAAGTGAAAGTGGTATTATCTTGATCTTACAAATCGATCTGAATCTGATTATATCCACTGAACACATTTAAGAAAAGAAAAAGAAAAAATCCAACAAGTGTGTCAAGAACTTGATCTACGAATGGAAGAGGGAAATGATCTTTTTGTGTAGATTTATTTAATTCCCTATAATCGACACAAATACGTCACTTCCCGTTCCTTTTAGAGATGATAATTCATGGTGAAATCCACGGACTAGCCGATATAGGATATATAAAATTAGCATTAAGTAATTTCTGAAGTTCTTATTTCATTATATCCTTAACTTGTGGGTTTAATCTTCGTTGAGGTTGATGGATAGGACGAGCACCTTTATTTGTATAAATATGATGTTTCACAATCCAGGATCAATACCCTTCATGTCTATATAATCCCAAGAGAATTCTTGCTTATGCTTTTGAAGGACTTGTAGCAATCGTTTGAGTTTGGAACTTGTGAAGTTATCATTAATATATAATGATTTTCCTGGTTCAATTTCGATTGGAATGTTCTTATTGACTAATGTTGTAGGGATATAATCATTGGTAGACACCTCCATGGGATTACCCTAGCCATCATTATCTAGAAAAACTCCAAACATTCAATATCCTAGGTATTATATCGTCGATGGTTGGGTAATGAAGCTACTAATGGTATCATATTCAAAAAAAATAAATAAAGGTAAGTGCCTTTTCAATAGTGAGAATAGGACGCAACTTCCCTTCTTCATAATTATGAGAAAACCATATTGGGCTACCTAATTCCATGTTGGGTTTAGCAGCCGAACAAATGGTAAGACTCTTAATGATTGTTTCCTAATAAATTGTCATGTTCCCAATTCAACACCCAATATATGTGTCATCAATGGCAAGATAAATCCTACCCAATAGAAAAGGATGTCCTTCTAATTTGTCTTTGAGATTAAAAACTAGGAAATTAGTGGGATTTTCCCAATAATCTATAGGTTTTAACCCTGTACAGAAATTACCTGCATATGAATTCTAAAAATAGAAAATAAACAATGGCAAGTGCATAAAACATAAAATAGATATACACATATATTTTCCCCGGATCCCAAACCTGGGACTACCAAATTGATTTTTCATTATATTCCTAACAATGTTACAACACACATATATATATACATGATGAAGAATTCATAAACCCTAATCCATTTACCCTGGATTAGAACATAAATGTACTTCCCTTGACCTGATCTACAAGATACCATGGACAGAAAACCATCATGCCCAAAACCATGTGCAAAACCCATGCAAAAAACCATAGGTAGGTCCGCCCACCTAATATAGGGTCCAAGAAAAAATTCGTGGAGTGTTGCCTTGAACCCCGTGCAGGGGGGCTACCACACACTGCAAACCCCCCAACAGAGGGGGATGTCGCCCCCCTGTGACCCCCCCCCTCGTTGCGCCAAACACAATAATGGGGGGGCTACCCCCCCCCCACCCACTTTTCACGTGGGGCTAATCATGGAAATAATATAACACACGCCCAACAAAATCCACAGAGACAATTATATCCTCAAGGATCTCTTCGGGTTTAACCACAGATCTATCTGCTAGTTCCAGCATGGTGGGAGTTGATCTTTGCTCATGCATTCCAAGAAACGAACAATATTTTAATGTCATAATATTAATAGCATCTCCTAGGTCTACCAAGGTATTTAGAAAACTAACCCTTTGATTTGTATAGTAATAACAGGATTTCAGGGATCTTCATACTTTATAGGAATTTGTCTCCCTAAAATTAAATCAAATAGTTTTCCAATCACATGGATGGTAGGAGGATCCTTATACTTACTTCTAGGCTTCTTAACACAGAATTACTTAATATATTTTACATAGATAAGCACATATCTGATATCTTGCGAGAGGAGAATTTGAACACAAAGATTTTGTAATTATCTTATCAAATCAAATTATGGATATGTAGGTTGTTTAATTAAAGTCAATCTTTCCGAAAATGGAGAAGCAGCAATTGTAACCTTACTATTTGTCTTTCAATGGGTTCAAGAAATGGGTCTAATGTTGATGGTACAGGTGATTTTGACCCACCATAGGTTGCAATTGTTGAAAAAATGTTAATCTAAACTTGATCCTACTCCTTAGTATGTTTTTCATTTTCTAATTTTTCAGAGTCTTTTGAGGAACTTTCTGAAACAATTTTTTTCGCTTATCGTAATTGAATTATGTTACATTCCAAAGGGGAAAAACAAGAATTAGATGTTTCTAATATTTCTAAAAATTGAACAGGTTGATTGTTTGGATTGGGGTTTGGTTGTGTGGGCAGTTGAGGGCATAGATGTGGTGTAATGTTTGAAGGTAATTGAATTTGTGGTTGGGATGGTTGTAATTGTGATGATGGTTATGAATGAGACAATTCCCCTAGAGATTGGTTAGTTGGCCCAGGAGGGTGTTTCTAGTTTTAGGCCATACTAGCGTCTAAGTGACCTGATTCGGGTATTGGGAAGGGTATTGTCTGTTTTTACAAGGCATTCCAAAGTACTATTTATTTTTCCATGAAAACCCAAAGTATGGTTGATTTGACCAATATGGTGTTGTGTATTGTTGACTTTTCCATGATTTTCCTGGATATTGTTGACTCTGCCAAGTTTGTTCAAGATAATGTTATTGATTATAATGACCAAGAAAGAACATATGAGAGTCTTGAGTCATACATGGGGGATGATATTTCCATTATCATCATTAGGAAATTAGGTATGTTGGTTTGGGTTCTTCCTCAGCTTCATTATAAACAAATTTTAATCCCGACAAGGATGGGTAGTGATTGGTTGTGTTCTCCTTTGCATAGATAGCACAAACTTCAATAGCATCCAGTGGACACTCCTTATGGGCGTGCTTCCAATGATAATAGGGAAAAAATATTCCCAATGCTTGTTTCACATCTGCCTGTTTTTGTTTTACCTACAAAACATCTACCTATGTGGTCAAAGTACTCAAGTTGTTAGTCTTGAAATTTTCTAGTAAGTCACCAATCTATGCTCGAATAAATCCTCTACCGGTAGCCCTGTTGGTTCTACTCAAGGGATCTCGCAGTCCATGCTTGTTCCTTACACTTCCTCTAGAGCACCTAATACACAATTTAATAATATCATCATATTCCTCCTTAGAAATATCTCCTTGCCCCATTAAATTGAGTGTTTCTAACCATTCATCTTATATTCCTCTAATAAGGGAAGCTTTCAATACTTCTTTATGAAGGGTAGTGTATGATAACCTCTGGAGGTTATAATAAAATCATTCTATGTATTCTTCTAAAGTCTCATCCTCCTTATAAGTTATCTTAAATAATTTTTCTTTTAAATCCCTAGATCGACAATAATCTTGATATTTTGTAAGAAAGGATTCTTTCATTCCATCCTAAGAATTAATGGTACTACCTCCTAATCCCATGAACCATCATAACATTGCTCCCTTCAAGGTTGAGGGGAACAAATTCAGTTTCTACGAATCAGTGGTGTAATCATGCCCACAACACAAGACTTCAAATTCAAATAAGAATGCATCAAAGTATTATGAGGCCATTCCATGGAAGTTTGGAAGACATTGAATTGGTATAACTTTCATGGGTGAATTTGCTTGTTGATCAACAATAGAAAATTCTATTGTTGAAGTAGGTGTGGTTTATGTATTTTCTTGTCCTACCATTTGGTCAAAAAATTTCCAATATTTGTCTAGGATTTCAAAATAAAGAAGTACTAATTGAACTATAACATTATTTTGGAGAGGAAATGAGCTTGGTTTAGACCTTACAATACTTCCTAAGTCACAAATTGCAATTCCTTCCTTCGATTCTGGTGTTAGAAGAGGATCTTGTTCAAGAAGTTAGAAATTTGGGTTACCTATTTCTCCTCCTCCTTATCTTCAGTTGCAATAGTATCCCCTCATTCTTACTTTAAATGTTGGGATGTAAAATCAGTGGAGATTTGTTTTTCTGCTAATGTTGAGATTCGTTCAAGAATTCAGCTTATGTTGCAATAGAAAATTCTACCACAAGAGTAATAGCATAAACAAATCTTTTAATGGATATTCCTGATTGGGGTCCTATTGAAACTTGAGACTCTGATTTTCATATGATATCATCTATAAAATTTGATCTCCCAAGTTTAATTGAAACTTGGGTTTGTTACTCAGAAAAGTACTTTTTGGAATTATTTATTTTTTTATTTTGGTCTTTATTTTCCTTCCTAGACATGCACTCTAAATGACTTGAAACTATTGAGTAAGGGAAGACACCACCACAAGCTTATTCAAGGGTCTGTGTGTATGTTCTTATCTTCCATATTCAATATCAAACCCCCAGGGAATCGGGTATGGATCTACAGCCAGTTATTGTAATGATAGCGCTCTTTTAACAACCTCCCTAACAACGACACCAAAATGTTGAGACTATTTACTGCTTTAAAAACAATCAAGTACTAAAAATTAATCTATTAACCCAGGGATCTATATTTTTATCTCAAAGCAGTAGATAAATTTTATGAAAGAGGCTTCCAAGGACTAATGTTGGTGCTATATGAGCTAATCTTAATTCTAAATCTCTCTCACGCAAACAAACTAATTCTAATTACCTAGTGAAACCAAATCTCATTACAACAAGGGAAATTCAAGTGTGTAGCTAACTACTGAATAAACAATCTAGCTCAGAAAAAACACAAGGAATATTAATTCTAAGTTTTAAACATTCATGAAAGAATATAGGAAATGATATAATTTAACAACAATTCTTTAGGAAACCACAATAAGGAAACAATAATGAAATATTGAAAAGTGAACTATAATTTATCTGTGAAACAACAAAATGAAATAATACTACAAACTCTACTACTATTGAAACAATAAGAAAAAATATTTAAGAGTTGATTGTTGGAAAGACTTGTTCAGAAAAAGGAAACAACAAATACTAATATAATTTACTTTACACAAACAGGACAGTGCTTCATCTAGGAAGCGGACCCAAACTGCCTGGAATTAGAATGCCTCACGAGAAACTTAGAGTAAAGGGTAATTTATAACGTCGAAGTCAAATAAAAAATCCTTGCATTATAATCCTTCAAAAAGATTGAGTACAATCAAATTTTTTTCCTTTAGTTTTGTCTCTTTTACAAAAGGTATAACCCTTAATAGAGGTGAATTCCTCTGTTTTTATATTACATAAAGGAGAGTTATAACAGAAAATATACAGAATAAGGATTGCTCCTAAGAATCAAATATTCTCATTATTTTCTTCTTAAACTAAACTAACTCTCCTATCTTCATCGAAGGAACCAAGAAAGTTGCCTTGTAACCAATTCTTCAATTAGGAACAAGTTTACTTGAATTAACCATGAGTGTATGAACAAAGGCTTGTTGAGTTCGAGACTACTTTGTAATTATTCTCTTAATCACTCCAAAAATTATATATTGGAGAATGCCTTGAGGAGTTCTAGTTGGTTGATTTATTGGTTGAGTGAGTGTTTGAGAAGAGTAGAGTATGCAAGTGGAGAAAACCATGCATATTTTCTGAATACTTGCAGATCTAGATCAGATATTACAAAGGGTAATAGTGGCATATCTCAAGCAACATTTTATGCAGAGAGAAAGGAGATGAAGGAATATTTGCAGATCCTTTCGGTGTTTGGTGGATACTTGTACATTTATTAAAATATTATTTGTGAGAAGTGTTTGTTTTCTGACATATTTTATATTTGCATAGAAATTATGTGTTTTTGTTGAGTTGTGAAGTTCTCCTTAGAGCCTAGTTTGAACATGAAGGAAAGTGTAGCTCCGAAAGTTTGAGGAGGTGGTGGCCTTCATTCAGTAATGGATGAACAAGATAAGGGTGGTGGCTCCTTGCTCGTGGTGGCCAGAAATATATTATATTAGGAGTAGTATCTCCATCTAGTGGTGGATGGATAGTCCAGTGGTGGCTAGGTGAGGCTTACTAGGAGTGGTAGCTTTCAACAGGTGGTGGCCTACAAAGTCAAGTGAGTAGATACTTCCTAGTTGGTGGTGGCTAGCAATATTTTTCACAAGGGTAGTGGCTCCTAGTTGTTGGTGGCTAGCCGAAAGATGTAAACTATTAAATTGATAATAATAAGAGAACGATAAGTGGTACAACAATAGTGGGTGATTTTATCCCCTTGAGGGTTTCCACCATAAATAATTGTGTCTCCTTGTGCATGTGTGTTGATATTTTTCATGGCTCTTGTGTGTTAATTTATGTTTCATTTATCTAATGATGTTATGATGTGTATTATTATTTAGTGATTCAACAAAAAGTGTTGAAAATTTTATAAGTGACTTCACTACTGATTCACGCTCCCCACCCCCCCTCCCCAGCCAAGTATTGATCTACATTTCTAACAAGAGGTATCAGAGCTAGTTATCTCCAGTGAAGATTGACTGCTTTATATTTTATTGTGGACCATGGCCAATAATAAGAAGAAGAGAAGAAAACAAGTCAAGAGAATTTTAGATTCAGAAAAACCCCTCTTTTATTGATCAGGAATGGTGAAGAATTACCAGTTTCCTCTTGCACATGTAGTGATGATGATGCTTTTGGTGTTGATGGGCTAGAAGATGATAATCAATCGATTGAGACCAATCTTTCGGATAGAAGTGGAGATAATCCTTTTGGAGATGAAATTAGTAGCGACCGCGGAGAAAAGGAGAGACCAATTGAATATCAATCTCATATTATCTCAACATTGGCTATAGTACAAAGACTCTCACTTGAAAATAGAGATTTGAGGAAACTTATTCAAGTTCCTGAAGAAAGAGAGCATAATTTCATGGAGAAATTTTCCATTTGAAAACCTAGTTGTAGGAGGCAAGAAAAATCAAAACAATAAATGAGGAAGCAGTATAAAGAAAAGTAAGATGAGTGTCCAAGATTGGAAGCTAAAGAAAATTATGCAAGAGAAGAGTTAACAAGAAACATATCTAGCACAAAAGCATCTACAAGCATATTAGGAAATAGCAGAAGAAGTGTAAAGAAGGAGAACCATCAGCCAATTGAGGAGAAGAAGAATATGCCAAAGAAAAATGATTTTTCAAGAAGATCATTTGCACCCTTGAGAGAGGTTAAGTGTTTTAATTGTCAAAAACTCAGACATATAGTAGTAAATTGCATAAGGAAAGAGATTAATCCCTCTCAAAAAAAGGAGCATCCAAAAGAGAAGCGTCATTAAGAAAGCATGTAAGGAATATTTCCCTCTTTACAAAGAGCATCAATAGTCACGTATAATAGTCATTTTTATGGTTATTGTTTCTCATGCAATGATTTTGGCCATAAGGCTATTAACTACAAGACTTATGTGAAGAAGAGGATATTCGAGTCTTATCCTTTATTTCTTGGTCACATAAGGTGTTATGTGTGTGGTAATGTTGGCCATAAGGCCAAAGCTTTCATTTTTCCCATGTGTTATAGGAAACCCAATCAAAGGGAGAAAATAATGCAATGTCATCCACACAATAAGAAAGAATGTATTGTACATTTCAAATATCAATCTACCAAAGTTTGGAGGAGAAAGGAGCAGCAAGAGACTTCCACCAAAAACTTAGGTCTACATGGTCTTAGGGGGAGCACATGGCTGCATCTTGAGTTGCATGTAGACCATTGGAGGTGTAGCCATATCGGAGATATTTAATGAAGAAAAATATGCATGTTAGGTAGATGGTGCATGAGTTCAAGGGGAGTTTGATAAGGTTTAAAATATTGTGTCTATTTTATATTTTATCTTTATTTTAGTTTTTCATCATTTGGATCAACCACATATAGTTGTTGTTACCTTTGCAGCAACTGTATGTTGATTTTTATGATATTGTTGAGGACATGGCAACCATGCATTTGAACTAATGTGTGCTACAATGATTTATGCTACTAATGTTGCATTTGTTGAAGTTATTGTGATCAATAATATGTGATGTGAGCATGAGAGAATTTTCCATGGTGTGGAGATTATATAGAGATGGCACATATCCAATAGGAGCATCCCATATGCTTCCAATGTTTCAGTGGTTTAGTGATGGCAACATGATTCCTTGCTAGTAGAAGAGGAAACATGCATTGCTTGTAGAATATTGTTATGTTCATCATACTATGTGGTTATCTAGCATTGGATTGTTGTAGGAGTATGTGCCTTGGTTTTGCATAAATTATGTGCTACCTCATAGTTCTGTATGAGTTAATATGAATTTTTTTTTGTATTAGCTTGAGGCAGAAATTTGTTTCAGATTGATGGTTATTTGAGCTCATGATATGCCATGGATAATTTCCATTATTATATGAGAAAATTGTATATGTTTCTAGTAAGAGTGAGCATGTTGGCATTATGTGGTTCTTTTAGGGCATATTAGATTAGGGGTTTATAAACTTGATTTCTCTGTATCCTTGAAATTCGCTTTTGATATTAGATTAGTGCATTATTATTATGTTGTTTTTATGTTCATCCTCGAGACAAATTCCAATAAGAAGATCATAATGCAAACAAGAAGACACCAGAAATAGGCTCTAAGCCAAGGCAAATGATCAGGTGCTCAGTATTTAGCTCAAAAATCAAAGTTCTCGGAATGGCTTGAAACCTAAACGACCGTGTTCATCTCAGAAAAATGATCCTAACACAACTCGTTTTGTCAAAAACCGAGTTCGTATGAGAAATTTATTGTGTTTTGATTGCTTTGCTAAATAATCAAAATTTGCAAAAAAAAATGCCCAATCACTGCACAGTTAGTAGTCCGTACTGCTGACATGGCAAGTGACTAGGCATGGTCAACGCTGGTTAATGGTGAATCAAGGATGGACAAGTGGCATCATTTGGTTGAATGGTACATGTGGTGTGTTGGCACATTCTTATTGGTGGATTTTTGGACCAATGGAAGAATGCCACATGGCAAGCTCGGAGGCCGCCACGTGGCACCCCCCAAAGGTCGGGTTGGAGGTATATACATTGGAGCAAAATTTTGGTTGGAGGTTGGGTCCAACCAGCGACCTCCAACTACTATGGGGCAAAATGCACAGTGTATGGAGAATGAAAACTACCCGCAAAGGCCTTCCCGGGACCTTTGATAGACTGTAAGATTATCTGCAGATGCTACCAAGTTATACACATGTTCATAGACAAATATCAATTAATGAAGTATGGAAAGAGTATTACCTCAAGTATCCTTCTAGATTTCTTTAGAGATCACAATGCAGCGAAGAAGAACTCCCTCAAAGCTGGCTCCAAATTAATTCCTGCACAAAGGAAAGGCGAACACAATCACCGCATACAACCTTGAAAACCAATATATTAATACACAAAGAACATATATTTGCATACAACTAAACTACGCATATAAACAAGTATCGACAAAACAACTTAATAAACTATGTTACTGACATCATGGAGTAGGGAACACAACTGCAGTTCTGTGTTAATAATGGAAGAGTGATTACAACCATATGTTATATCAGTCTTCCTTCGCCCCTTCCGCTTCTCTCTCCCTCTCCCTTATAGCTCACTTCTTCAGACATGAGGCAGTTCTCAACAGCTAAATAGGCTATCCTTTCAAATGCTCTAACCTCCTTTACAATAACCCTCACCTTGCTTATATAGCAATTGAGTTATGGTTTCCAAGCTCCTCCTTGAGTTCACTAGGGAAAAAGCAATGAACTTGCTATGCTTTTTAGCTCTTTCCCATTTGCCTCCTTTTCTCAAATTAGAAATCCTCCAAATATCTTGATTTTAGATGTTTCCTTGCTTTTCTTAAGTAATTTTAGGGACAAATATCTAGATATTTATGAGTCAATTCATTTCTTTGACCCTTGGAACTTCACCAAGTTTCACTAACATTGTCCTTTGCATAACAACTTGAGT
The DNA here is from genome assembly GCA_000404065.3 of Pinus taeda. Taxonomy (NCBI): domain Eukaryota; kingdom Viridiplantae; phylum Streptophyta; class Pinopsida; order Pinales; family Pinaceae; genus Pinus; species Pinus taeda. Next base: position 35,266 of record APFE031323860.1, on the reverse strand, counting down.
TAGTAGGGTCACTAACGCACCCTTAGGCTTGGTAACAAGCTTTATAAAGCAGGTTTTCAGTGTGCAACCAATGTTAGTGTGGAATCAAGGCCTATAATTGTGGTCTTTACTTCAGTCATTTTGTCTTTCCCCTCTGAGTTGATGAGGAGGTCATTTTGTTGTATAACAGATGCCCCTAAAGTATGAGATCAGAGGTAGAGATGATGGTTGAAATACTTTACTAAAACTGTAATTTTCCTGTCAAAATGAGAGAGAGAGAAGCTTCAGGTAGCAAGGGAAACCTAATACAACACACACACACACACACACACACACACACACACACACATATATATATATATATAACTGCTAAAATCATGTCCTGAGTCAGACATTCCCATGCTCAGTAGCTATGTCAGAGTGATTTTCTCTAAAGAGATATGACGATATTGGCCACCAATAAGCACAATGTGGGTCTAGTGTCATAATAGGATCATCCTAAATAAGCTGTCTCCAAAAAACAATATTTGCAGCTTGGGAGAGGAAACAAGGATGAATGATGCAAGCCTCTACCCAAGGTCTTGATTTCCTCTTCACCGAACAGCATAGATCAATACATGTGAAAATATGTGTTGACGTCGAACATGCATGAAATCATCTGATTACCAATCAATAATGGAGACCGTTAACAGATGCGAGGAAGGCCATTGATAATGGTGATGGTCTCCAAGATGCACAATGCAATCTAATGAGTGTGAAAGATGTCTTTGTCATTGAACACCTGTAGAATCGCTTAATTAGGAGCCAATAATGAGAACCCCTGATCAAACACAAGGTAGCCTGCCACTAATTTCTTCAAGTACCAAGGCACTAAATGTGTTTCTGGGTTGTCTTCCTAAATAGAGTGTTGAAGTCGATAGGAAGAAACCTGTCGAAAGGTAGGCAACTATGTGTCCTACATCAATTGACACGAAATGGGACAAGAATGTTTTTGTTTTTTGAGGAATCATTTGAGCATTTTGAGTCTAAACAATGGAGGGTATGATGGAAGGATATGCTTGATGGGTTGATGGAGGAAACAAAAGATTAACCCTTGAACAATAGAAGGCACGAAAACAGTTCTAACCATGCAGCACTATACTCATGAACACTACAGAGTGTTAGGATACAGAGATGCAATTACATCAGGGTATTTAGGCAGATGGTAGGATTCATATTAAGAGGTCGTCACAAGGAAGGTTTATCTAAGGGAGTGCCATGTTCAAGGGAATGACTACTACCAAACCACACTTTCTAATGTGGAATACAGTTGTATTGTCCACTTTCCCCGTCTGATTAATTTAATGAGTCCAGATGGGTAAACTCATCTATCTTTTCATATTTAAAGAGTCTGAAAAGGACTACAAAAAGAATGACTCTTTTCCCTATCTGATTAGTTTAATGAGTCCAGACAGGCAAACTCGTTGATTTTTTCATGATTTAAGAGTTTGAAAAGTATTGTAAAAAGAGTGACTCTATATCTTATCTGTGTAATTTAACGAGTCTAGACTAGACAACTCGGTGGTCTTTTCATATTTAGAGAGTTTGAAAAGATCATAAAAAGAGACTCCATGGTGGTCCCTTTGTCATAGTTGTTAACCGGGTGCAACAAAAGGTTAATAGTATACTCGGATCGGTTACTTTTCCGTAAGTTAATATATTGAATCCGGATAAAGAGAAACCTACGTTCAATAGATGTTGACCTCATTTTGTTACAAGTACGAGGAGACAGACTAAACTCATTTTTTGTCGTGAATTTTTAATGAGTAGCGCAATGACAAACTCAATACCTTCATCAAAATTTTTAATGAGTCAAATGAAGAAAATTCAGGGTACCTTTTTTAGATTAGTGAGCAAGAAAAAGAGGTAAAATAACAGCTCATTCCTTCTTCATAGTTTTAACGAGCTCGAAGGAGGGGAAAAACTAGGGGATTTTTCGATTTAAGAGTGAGAAATGGTCCCAAAAAGAACGTGCTCTGGTTGTTGCCGTATATTTTAACGAGCCCAGTGACAAAAACTCGGGATTTTTTAGTTGAACGAGCGAGAAAAGTACCTAAAAGAATGCTCGGGTCATCTTTATAAAGTTTAACGAGCCTAAAGACAAAGCTCTGGATTTTTTCAGTTTAAAGAACGAGAAAAAAGCACCTAAAAAGAATTCTCCCTTGGTCCTTTTCAATTTAAGGAGCTGGAAAAAGATCAAAAAAAAGTTGCTCAGAGCATCATTGTATAGATTTAACGAGCACAATGATGAAAACTCAGAGATGTTTCTATTTTTTAAAGAGCAATAAAATATCTCAAAAAGTGGTCTTCTGAGAATTGCATGCAGCTTTTACTGCTTTTCATTCCTGAAGGTACTTTCATCAAAAGCAGTAAAAAGTATAAAAAGGTAGCAATTCCTATCATATGGATTCATGCATGATAAAAAATCATGGAGAATGGACTACTTCCTCTTTAATGATTTTAGAAAATCATGTCTCAAAAATCAATATAAGGAAATGTTCTAAGCTTTCACATGCATCATTTTCACTATTTTGAGATTTGTGAGAGCATTCTGGAGCTAAAGAGGAGAAGATTTTCCACTGACCATTGCAGGAGATCGGAGCGACCATTCGACGTGTTGTCAATCCCAAGTGAAGGATAAAACCCTGCTCTATGCATTTCTAAACTTTTTTGACAGTTTTATGGGTGGAATTTTGCAGATCTGAGGTGCCCTAAAGCCCTATTTGCGCACTAACGCCCTCCAGATGGCCTGTAGGGAGCATTAAACGCTCTGTACGAGCCACTAGAGGGCATTAATCCTCCCTATGCAGTATTGGGGGTAGTGTTAGAGGTAAAGGGAATAATTAAAACCCTCATGCATGGATTCCTGAAGTGTTTTTGCCCCATTTTGACTATTTTTAGGGTTATTTTGTGCAGATTTTAGGCCGAAATGACTCACCTATGGAGAGAATGGGCCCATTATAGCCAGGAATTGCTGATGCAAAATGATCCAGCATGCATAATTGTATTGCGCCGCTGTGGTTTACTGAAGTATGCAAAGCTGGAGTTGATGAAAGGGTAGGAGGATTTATTGATATGGATTATCCAACGCTGGGATGAACACAAGCAAGTGTTCAGGATTGGAGATCAGGAGATGGCTATTGACCGTGATGACATATATTTCTTGACTAGTTTGTCATGCCATTGGGCACAGGAAAACCTCACCGGTGGTAGGCCAGATCCACGATCTACCTTAGAGCTGGTGCAATCCTACTATGTCCCCAAGAGTGGACTAGTCAGCAACAGAGTCCCCATAGAGAGGATAAGGTCCAGGTCTATGAGGGCAGGTTTATGGTTGATTGTGCGGTTGGCGAGGTTAAAGAGTCCCCACATTGCGACAAAGGCCCGAATGTTGCTTGCAGTTGACTGTGTCCAGCCACAGATTGTTATAGACATATTTGGGCACTCATCCCCAATCGCATATCTCCATAAAACCAAGGGCTTCTAAGTCCCTAAAAGTGTTGTTTCATACCCTAAAGGAGCAAGGTCAGCTGATTACATCATCTCCCATAAGTTCTCCATGAAAAACTACTCAAAATAGGTCAAAACTAGACCATACAGACTGCTCAGTGCTAAGGGTGTGATGCATCTCACCTGCTACATGCAAAAAGTGTGATGCATATTAGAAATCCCTTCTTTAGGGTGCGATGAGCTAGAGCAGACAAATGGCAGAGGCAGTTGGCTAGGTGGAAACCTAGAGAATCTTCTAGAAACTACCCATTTGACACTTGCCTCTCTGAATTCGCCCAGGGATGAGTAAGAGATCATGAAATCTCCAAGTGGAACCAAGAACTATCAGAGAGATGACACTAATCAAAATCCCAGAAGCTAACTCACCCACCTACAAAAATCTATATATGGATCCCTTATCCTAGAGATCTAGAAGGCTAGAATTTTGCATTTTGTAAGGAAGTGTTGTTGGTTTCTCTGTGTAACATTGTATTGTTGGGTGATCTAAGCTTTTCATGAGGTGAAGAGGGCTTTCATGCTGGGAGGATGGTGCTGGGTCAGACCAATGGGTTGTA
>APFE031323860.1:0-25836 GCA_000404065.3 Pinus taeda | reverse complement strand
GTGGCCCCCTGTGGAAAGAAAACAACAAGTGGGAGATTGTTGGGTTGTGTTATATTCTTTCCACATAGTTAACAGGGTGTTTGAGGGGTACCTGTAACCCCAAAATTTTGGTTTTGGACCCTATGTTAGGTTGGGAGGACCCACCTATGGTTTTGTGCATGATTTTCGCACATATTTTTTGAACGCGATGGTTTTCGGTCCATGGTATTGGATGCAATGGTTTTTTGGTCCATGGTATTGGACGTGATGGTTTTTTCAGTCCATGGTATTGGATGCTTTGGCATGTATAAATATGTATTGTAACATTGAAAGGAATATAATGAAAAATCAAGCTGGTAGTCTCGGTTTTGGGATCCAAGGTAAAATCTCTGTGCATATGTGTTTTTTCGCATTGTTTATTTTTCTGTGATTTAGAATTCGTATGCAGGTAATTTCTGTATGGGGTTAAAACCTACAGGCTAGAGATGTATTCTAGCATCATAAAGCCTAATAACTATCACTTTCATCGTAGGTTGGGTGATTCCTCCTCTTTGAGACGACAAGTGCCAGTACGGACTTGTGCTCCCACATACCGTCGAGTATATATTGGGAGACCACAATAGGCTATATCCTTTATCCTTAGGAAGCCATGTCTATCGCCCTATCAATTGCAATGCACTGAACACAACATTTGAGAAGACTAATTGTTGTACCGTAAAAAGTATTCTACAGTTTTGGTGATTGGTTTGGTAATCCCTCTATCTAGATTTCTAGAGTAGTCACTTTCATTCCTTTTCAGAATCCTTGAAAGAAAAGGTCCATTTGAGCACTTGTCACTTCAGGCTCATTAAAAATCGAAGGCGACTACAGTCATCTTTATCTTTTTCTCAACTCTTAAAAATTGAAAAAGCAAGTTGTGTCAAAGTGTCATAAAATTTATTTTAATCGGAATAACATCATTGTTCCCTCATTGGTCTTAGGTTGAGAAAATAGAGTCCAACAATCAAGGATTTCCCCTTGGGGGAAATCCTAGTCCCTTCTCTTCTTGGGGAGATGTTGGTGCACCTCATATGGCCACATTTTCCCTTCCAGGACTGACAATTGGCCTGCCGGTATGGCTTTTCTCGACCTCTGTCATTCAAAGCACCGTGATTCCTAAGTAATCATATTAGCAACCAGATGATACTGGAGTTCCCCCCAACCTTCTACTTCATTTATTTATCCCTCTCTTTCTTCCTCTTCGCTTGGCAAAGCTAGTAAAACTAAAAACCAAGTAACTAAGAAGAAGAAGTAAGAGAAGGAGAAGAAGAAGAAGAAGCCAACGGTGAAAGGGGGCAACCATGCGTCATATGGCAAAAATCCACACACTGCACCTTCCAAACCTAAATCTCCATGTGTCATTTGCAAAGGAGACCATTATCATCAAGATTTTCCTTGCATCCCACGGATCTTAAGGGACTGGTGTCCCCGCTTGCACAATCTAGTGTCGTCAACCTCTGACGATCATGTTGAGAGTACATCGTCGACTAGTGAAAATGAAGTCAATGGACAGAAAGGAAGATATAAATTTCCTTGCAGACTGTGTGAAGGTGATCATGCCCTCCACCATTGTTCCTTCCTGGACGAAGCTAAAAGAGTCTTGGATAATCGTCCTGCATCACCGCAGCAACTTCCTCCTAGATACAAGAAACTCTTGACGAGTCCATTGCTAGTTGAAAATCCAACTGACACACCTTTTTTGTTGGTCGAAGAACCTATCATTGAAGATAAACCCTCTGGGTCCACACCAGACCAAAATCAATCGATCGAGACAGCAGTGGACCCGATCTTGTCTTCAGAATGTCCACCTTCAAATGATACCATCACCAAAGAGAATGAGAATGACACCATTCAAATTCTTTTCATAAACACGGACTCCGATGAGCATGGGGGCAATCTATCCATTCCTTTACCGCAGGAAGGAAGTCCATCAGAGATTTACCCGGTGATTTATTCGGTGCCTCCTCCAAGCAACCTAGTCGTTTCCTTCGATTGGAATCTACTAGGCAGACCTTGCCTACCGTCTAATGTACCATTCCGAATCATAGTACAAGCTTACATAATGATCATGGTTGGTACTATTATATATTAAGGGTCTTCTCTGAGTATCTTTTCCTGAATTGCTTGGAAAGTGCCTGGTTCTCCATCACTTCTGCCTGAGATTTGAAATCTGATAGGCTTCAACAAAGGAACCAGTCGACCGTTAGGGATCCTTCCAAATTTTCCTATAACTTTGAGAAGGAAAACCATTCATCTAAATGTGATGGTAGTCCAAGGACCTTTAGATTACAATCTACTCCTTGGACGTGACAATATTTATAGCATGGGAGACATTGTCTCCTCACTCTTTCAAGTGATGTGTTTTCCACATGAAGGTAGAATGGTCCAGCTCATAGACCAACTTTCATTCCCCGGTTCACACATAGCTAATAGTCAAGTGCCATCCCTAACTGGTATTTTTGCACATGGAATGTCTCATCAATCTCCCGTCAATCCACATGTTGAACGTGAGTGATTCGATGAATGTAACTAAACCCAGGGGGCATGCACCCTGGTCTGCTTCGAAAGGAAAACTTTAGATATAGGGTAAGTTTCCGCAGAGGATATATGACTAGTTTGACACACCTGTCCGTTTAGAAAAATTGGATTAGACTAGAATAAGATTCCCTCATCAAGGTTAGGTGGTTGGAACTTGAATCACCTTCATCCATTTCGATGGACAAAGCCCAGGAAGTGTTTTTGTCTGTTTCACAGGTGGAACCATATTGTGGATGCAAGAACTTCTATATGGTAACCTGGAAACCCTACTTCTTTATACCTAGGGGCATGCAAACCTTTTGCATACAAGTGAAAAGAGACCAACATAACTCTAACCCCATAGTTTTTACTGACTTCAACTACTTAAGTTAGGTGATTGGTCTGATCAACCATTCACCTTTGCAAGGGCCAAATGGCACCAACAAAGTAAAGGAAGAGTTTTCCTACCTAACCCCAGTAGTTAATTAACCCTTAGGACAGTAGCTGGTCATTCCTAGCTTGCATAACAAAAGGCTTTTGAGCAAAGTTTTGAATGGGGAAAGCTCCTAAAAAATGAACCTATCGATGAGACATCCTTATTATACGACTGGCACAAGTATTTTTATGCGAAGTTCAAGCTCGTTAAAAAATAAACCTAGCAATGTGCATGTGTTCCACCAGAGTTTAAGCTCATTAAAAAACAAACCCACCTTCGGTAAATAACCATTGTGATCGCATAATTATTAGCTTTTGAACCTTGGTCGTGTTCTTACCATCACCTCCATTATTTTTTTAGCCGATCATATGCCTCCATTTGATTGTTTACCCCTTTTGAGGAAAAAATGCGATGAGTGAATCTATTAGCCACCTTCTTTACACTGCCATGATTGAAAAGTTCCAAACCTTACCTAGAACCAGCTGCTATCCAAAAACATCACTCGTTTCTCAGAAAACGAGTCTACTTTAAGCTCTTTTCATCTGACTTGTAAAATATGAAAAGATTGCCAAGCAATTGGCCCCTCCAGCTCGTTAAAGTGATTGGAAGTGTCATACCTCCTCTAGATTTTAATATTTTTGGACCTGAGGGATCATTACACAAAAAGATCGAACACTTGTCTTGTTCGGCTTGTTAAAACTATAGAAAAGTCATCCCTTTCGTATTATTTTATAATTTTTCAGACTTAAGGGATTATATTACGAAAAATGAATACTGGAGTTTCCTTTCTATCTCTTTTCAAACTCTCTAAAATTGAAAAGGACCAAGTTATCTTTGTCGTTAAACTTGTTAAAATAATAGTGACAAACTTTTCCATGCAGACAAGAGCGAGTTTCACTATCTCTAGGCTCGTTAAACAAAGCGACGGGTTTTCCCAAAGGGTGAATTATAGAACAAGCATATGTTATCCTCCTCAAGCTTGACAAAAATAAAGAGGTACTGGTCAGAAATGACTGGGGAAAAATTGGGAAGAAAACTTGAAGAAACTTTATTGGTAGCAGGTCGCACTTGAACATGACACTTTACTCCATACCATGTTGATTTGGGTTGGGTTATTCCAATCACTAGTCATAATCACCATTGGTCCTCCATACCATCCATTTTTTGGGTTAACGCTACCAATCCATTTCAGTGTCACCGATATGTTCAAGAGAAGTTGCTCAGAGAATTCACCAACCCAACTTATGTCTCATCTGCTGCAATACCTTCACGCTTCATTCTTTCATGACCGCCACCCTAAACCTTGTATCATCAGATCGTTTTCACCTCCAAAAAATCATTTTCTCCATTTCGTGTCATAGATGTGGGATTCATTAAGGCCCTCCTACAACAGGTCACTTCTTGTCGACATCAACTCACCATCCAAAAATTCGACCTAGGAACAACCCTTTCGGTACTTTGAAGCTTGCATGCCTCAATGGAAAGTTTCTCACTTCCAGCGACAGGTTTACATTAATGGCCTTCGACCGAAATATTTTGCATGGTGTTCGAAATTGACTCATGTATTCACACCACGTGAATTGTGCTGCAGTACCTTGAGGGCCATTATCATTATCGGTGATTCCTCTCATGCCTGTTAATAGATTACATCATTGGCTGGTAATCAGGCGGTGTCTTTCCATGTTCGACGCCAGAACATCTTTTCACATGGATCGACTTGTACTTCGGGTGAAGATTGAACGAGTTTGAAGAACCCGGATCTAGTTTCATCCATCCTGGCTATGATATATTCAAGAAAATAAAGACATCAAATGTACAGCATAGCTTCACAGGTAATCATCCAAACCAAAGGATGATGGCTCTACCAAAATCATCAGCCTACCACACAGACAATTGTCTATCCTATGTACATGAAAATGAATTTATAAAGCTGAGTATGGGAATGCCTGCCTCAGCTATATCATGAAAATATTATGAAGATAATGTATTGTATTGTATCTTATTACAGGTCACCTTCCAATTTGAAAAACCTTGGATCCTCATGATAAAGCATTTCACCTGACATCAGAAGATTTACGACCTCATGTTTTAGGGGGCAACTGTTATAGACATATTTGGGAACTACAACCCCAATCACATATGTCCATAAAATCAAGGGCTTCTAAGTCCCTAAAAGTGTTGTTTCATACCCTAAAGGAGCAAGGTCAGCTGATTACATCATCTCCCAGAAGTTCTCCATGAAAAACTACTCAGAACTAGTCAAAACTGGACCATACAAACTACTCTGTGTTAAGGGTGCAATGCATCTCACCTGCTGCATGCAAAAAGTGCGATGCATACTGGAAATCCCTTCTGTAGGGTGCGATGAGCTAGAGAAAACAAATGGTAGAGGTAGTTGGCTAGGTGGAAACCCAGAGAATCTTCTAGAAACTACCCATTTGACACTTGCCTCTCTGAATTCGCCCAGGGATGAGTAAGAGATCATGAAATCTCCAAGTGGAACCAAGAACTATTAGAGAGATGACACTAATCAAAATCCCAGAATCTAACTCACCCACCTGTAAACATCTATATATGGATCCCTCATCCTAGAGATCCAAAAGGCTGGAATTTTGTATTTTGTAAGGAAGTGTTATTGGTTTCTCTGTGTAACATTGTATTGTTGGGTGATCTAAGCTTTTCATGAGGTGAAGAGGGCTTTCATGCTGGGAGGATGGCATTGGGTCAGACCAATGGGTTGTAATCTTCTCTTCTACCACTTCTATCAATAAAGTTATTTGAGTTTTCCTCCATATTCTTGTATATCTCTAAATCTTTGTATTGATATATGGATTTGTATGGTTAATATACATCTAATCCTATATTGTTTATGGTTATAGATCTCTATTCTTTGATGGTATTATGCTTCTTTGACTCTACAGGTGTTCTTTGAAGTGGGACAAGTAAAGAAGGAGTGGTGAAGCTCTGTCAAAGGAGGGAGGAAACAAGGAAGGAGCCAAGCGAAAGACTTAGGTTGGTACTCTCTACTTCTCTCTCATCTATCTCTCATAAAGGAAAACACAAGTAACTTTAGTTTGTTTGTTTCTAAGATAGCTACCCATCTTAGTGGGACTAGCAGCTCTAAATGGACACTAGTTTTCCTGACAACACAGATGTTCAACTGGTGTGAAGTAGTGCTTCGCCAGTTGAAGGCAAAATTAACAGCATGCAAGACTTGTACCCAACACAATTTTTGGTACGGTACTATCATAGTCTCATTCTTGCTTGAGAGGGTACCTATTATGCACCCAAGGATGACCTTAGTTCCCATTGATCCGAGGGAGCCAAGGCAGGGTCATTGGTCATTAATCGATCCTTGCACAGGGGGAGGACTGATCTGGCATTTCTTCGATGAAGATTTCTTCAAGTGGATTCGTAGCCAAATTGTGATTATTGATGACTATGCTTATGAGGGCATGGACTTTACCAGCGACCCGAACTTGATGCTACCAACTGGGGTCCTCAAGGTGAGAATAATTTTTGACAGTACTTTAAGTATTTTTTAGCTTTTGAATGTTTATGTAATGTTTTTATAGGAGAAATAAGTACTAACATGAAACTTTATGCTTAACACAGATGTGGCACCATTACAACCTGCAGGTGAACCTCGCCATATGCGATGAGGAAGCCAACTACCTGCTAGAGGGGACGGTGCTGACAGTCTCCGCGAGGTTCTGAGGAACCTAGAGGGTTTGACCATGGGTGTCCCCCCCTTCCTATGAGGGAGATTCCTGCTCATATGTAGCGGCACACAATTGGTGTACCTGAGCAGTTTCTTGTTCCTCTTCGGAGGGTAGCTAGAACAGTTCTAGCATTTCAGGAGCAATAGGCCCTTTTTAGCAGGTGTTTAGGTGTAGCCAAATGGGTGTTTGTAGTTGGGATTTCATCCAAGTTTTGGAATATTTTGATGTAAAAGACTGGATTTTGATCTATATATATACAAACATTTTTGGTTTTTTGATGGTGTAAATGTGTTTTTATTTGTTTTTGTAAAAAACGTTAACTCAGTAAATGTTTTACTTTTCATGCATGCTTCTATAAAGAATGAGACAAATGCCAATCTAATACATAGTTAGCTAATGAATCAGCAACCTTATTTAATTCTCGAGGAACATGTTCATATGTGATTGTTTCAAATCGACATTCCAGGAGTCGTACCCTTAGTGACGTAACAAGGTTGGATTACGAATGTGATAACAGTTTGTCAATTGCATAATGACTAGCTGGGAGTCTAACCTGACCACTAGATTGGAGATGTCCCTTGATGACGCTTCTGTGAGAAGTGAAACGACGGACATGTACTCGGCAATATTGTTGGTGGTGGTACCAAGAAAGACCCCCCTGGAGCAAAATAGTTCTGACTCGGGTGTGTAAATGACCCAAGCAGCTGATGCAATGTGCATTGTGTGACAACTGGCACCATCCGCATATCCTATGTATGCTAAAGGTAACGACGACATCTGCATTGTGAGAAGAATGCATGAGACAAGTACTCCACTAAATAAAAAAACAATCCAATCACACCAAAAAGGGAAGAAAAACTTATGAATACATAAAATTACAAAGCACATGTCTAGTACAATACTAGGCATAATACTTTTTTAGATAGATCCCATATGTAGGCTCCTTGAGTGGGATTCCTTCCCAGTCTTGTAGTTCATATGCCCCCGTGGAGAGGACTTTCCTTACAACATAGGGACCTAGCCAGATGGGTTGAAGCGTGCATGCCTCCAAGAGGTCATATTTTGGATGATAGAGCAACACGAGGTCGCCCTCTTGGAAGGAAGAAAACTTAACCTTTTTTGCAAATTGGGATTATACTTGCCGCTTATGAGACTTGAGTGCCAAAGCGGCATCTCGACGGGTTTTATACAATTGTTTAAGGTATAGTAAGTGTTCTTCTTCGGCCGTAGTGTCGGGCAGGAGTTCAACGGAAATTTCCAGGGAAGGGATCTGACACTCAATGGGTTTTTCATCGTCGTAAAGTTGGATCTCATGTGCGACAATAGACGGATTAATGCTGGGCATTTCCTCATGAGACCCATTGTATACATCGTGGGATTCCTTATATAGGCAGGTGGAGCTTGCAATTTCCTCAAAATTGCAATCTGCTCTCATCTGGATGGTTTCCACGATGCCTGTCTTGACAGAAATATCAATGAGCGATGATTTGGAAGTGTCACCCATGTTTCCTTCCACATCCAAAGTTTGGATAACTGTATAGGGCGGGGAAATGATTTATGGTATGTTAGGGGATAGGATTTGAAGAGGCATCATGTCCGAATCAGATATCGAAACACGATGGTGCCAATCCTCCCAATGTTGCTCTCCAAAACTCATGATTTCTCGAACAACTTCGTCCATAGGTAGGAGTTGATTGGGTGGATCTAAAGGAGGAGTGGTTATGGGAAGGGTGGTAGTACCGTCGGTCGTAACCAACATGACCAGAGATGTGGGTGTGGATTGAATGGCTTGGTAGGCCAATTCAGCTGGTGATAGTGGCATCTGTTCTCCGAATGTGTCAAGGTCTGAAGGAACCGGTAGGATCCATTGGTCGGTTAGTTCATGAGGAATAGATGAAAGCATGTTGACCATCTGTGAAAATTTTGGTATCTGAAGAGGAAATAACCCATGAGGGAAGAAGCCTTCAGTAGACCGGTACCTAAACTAACATAAGAGTCAGTTCCACCTCCTACTAGGCGTACGAAGCCACTTGGTAAGGGTGAATAATCAGGGGTGTAGAAAGACACCTGATCTACTGTAACTACCTTTCCATCCAATGGAAATAGGATGATGCGAAAGATAGTAGATATGCCGGCTATCATGGCATATATCCAATTGCGACCCAACAAGAGATTATAGTCGAGTTTTTTGTCTACGACTTCAATGTCCACCGTTACGGTTTTCCCATACAAAGTGATGGGGAAACTGACTAGGTATCCATTTGGGATAAAGGTGTGGCCGTCGAAAGCTTTCAGGGAGTTCGATGGCAGGGTTAGGGTTGGAGAACCCAGGGCGAGCCAACATGAAGCCGAAATGACACAGGTCGAAGCATCTTCGTCGATGACAGTTTTGTGTATACCTTTACCTTTCGAAGTTATATGCACCTGGAATGCAAGCTAGTGAGAAAGGGGAGGTTTACACTTGTCCATGTCGAAAATAGTAAGCATGGAATCCTTTGGTTCTATACCACCAATAGCCGAAAGCAAAGCTTTCCATTGTCTTAGGCATGTTTGTAAAACTTCGAGCGCTGACATAGCCGATGGCGCTTGTGCCAAATCTTCTACAATGTTGTAGTGTTGGGTGGCACGTGCAGATGTATTGTGCGTTGTGCTTCGAAGTGCCCCTTTTGGGGGTCGAATTACAAGGTCCTCAATCAGCATTTCAATATGCAAATCGTTGGGTGGTGGTGGGTATTGACCTGATGATGGTTCTATTGTAGGAGCGACAGGAGCTCCATAAGATTTGGCTCTTGTGGCAAGTTCTACCGTTTCAAATGTGTAAATGGTAGAAGATCCTTCACCAGCCGAAGGATGTTGCAAACCATCGTTGCCCCCTTGTGGGGGTTACGGTTGGTTTGCAATAATATTTTGCTGCTGCTGAGTGGGAAAGGATTCCAAAGGACAAAGGGTGTCTTACCAGTATCCCTTTTGGCAAGGTATTCTGTGCATTCTTGAAGACATGGACAGTGCTAGGTCGCATGGTCGTCAACACAAAGTTTGCAGGGAAATCTAGTGGGTTTCTGGTTTTCCTCGTCAGTAGGCGCAGCGGCCTTTTGTTTTGGGTTTGGCTGCTTTGTTGATTTCTCCTCAAAAGGAGTGGAATTTTTATTACTCTTCTTGTTCTTGCCACTGGATTTTTGTGTAGACTGCACAGAGTTTATCGTAGTGGCAGGAAGAGCAGTCATATTGGTAAAGGGGTCCACTGAAATCTCGGTGATGTGACCGCTGAGTTGTTTTACAGCAGCCCCAAAGGTTGCACTGACAATCCCATCAACGTGCACTCCGGGGTGATGAGTAGCAGAAGCATTTGGGTTACCAAGGGCATTGGGGATTATGTCATAAAGAGTGCTAGACTGTGAATATATTAGATATAAGTGATGGGCACAACGTATGGATTGGTCTTTTGTGACTGCACCACCTAGAGTGACATCTCTAGCGATTTGCAAGAATAAGGACTTGCAAAACCAGTCCGTTAAGAGAAAGTCTGGGATGGGAGCTTTGACTAACCTCTTCCTACGTCTCCATTCATGTATATGATCGGAGATGTGGGTGGCGGTATCCTGACGAAATGAAGTGAGGAGCTATGTCCCAGTCTCATAGCGGATGGGTAGCTGGAAGTGCTTTAGGAATTCCATCGCTAAAGTGTCAAAGGTGTTTATTAACGTGCGTGGTAACTCAATATACCATTTCGCTGCGTTGCCAGTGAGGGTACAGGGAAAAATATGTAACCGGACACTATCATCCACCATAGAGTTTGAAACACACCAAAGATGTTAGGTGGTAATATGGGTGCCAGGATCCTCCCCTTGTTTCCCATCGAACTTTGGGATGTTCGTTGGTATCTTATGCAGGATCGACAGCCATTGTAAGTTGTGATACATGGGGTCATTCGTCAGTTTGTATAAGTCGGGTATATCCAACGTTTCCAAAAAGGGCAGATTAGATGGTGCCCCCGACTTGGACCATGGTGATGACAGATGACTTGAGGAGCTTTGCGCTCCTCCCATCGTTTGGCTCCCCATATTGTACATGGGTTGTGTGGTGTAGCAGTTGCTTTGAGGTATGGTGTTGTAGAGTGGATTTCCATGAGGATTTTGATACTGGGGTATAGAAGTGCCCACATGATAGGTGGTGCCCCCTTGACTCATGTGTGAGTAGGGTGCCCCCATGGATTGGTTGGGAACCCCTTGGGGATTCCTGCCCATCACAGAACTAACCATTTATCCTTGATTGATAAAGGGAATGCTCATGTCAATTAGCGACTGACCATGCATGCCTAAGAATGGAGGGGGAATTGTTACATTCCCTACCAACATGTGCATACTGGGAACCCCCCTAGGTATATGAATCTAGGAGTTTGAACTGTACATAGGCGGCCGACCATGTTGTTGGTAGACGGGAACCATGCCCATAGTGCCACATTGAGTGTTATAGGGAGCATTTTTTTGTGGTACTTGTCGAAGGTATGCAATTTGACACTAAAGGGGTGGGACCCAGCACTAGCTGGGTGCCACTCGTATATGGTGTCATGTGAGTGGTTGTACCTAGAACAAATGGGATAGTGGAGTTTGCCACCGATGGTGTTGTGATGACTATCAAATAGGGAAGTGGTGGAGGACCAAAAGCATCCACAAAGTTCCATGACCCATTAGTCATCAACATGATAGATGGAAATGTTCCAACTACCGAAGTTGGAAGTACAAGTACCATGGGAGCCAAGACAGGTTCCAACGGATTTGTGAGTAGAGTGTTAAAGGAAGGAAGGAATCCTTCGGTAAAGAAATCCTCTGGCAAACTTGAATTGTTGGTTGTCCAAACAAATCCCATGTGAGATCTAGGAGACTGATCCCCCAAAGATGGGAATCCAGTTTAGTGGAACTCGATGGATCTTCCACAATGAGTGGAGGATGTCCTAACAATCATCTGGAGTGACAACGAGTGATAGATGTAGCCACAGTGACCATTAATTTTTATCAATAAATTTTATCGTGAGATTCGTTTAAAGTCTCAAAATGATAGCACTCAGGTACCTAAAAAATATAAAAAATACACTAAATGGATCAATCACCAAACAGAGGGAAATTGCCTTGTCTGATAAGCACCGATCACCGGAGATGAAACCCAGTATCTCAATGAATATCAGAGAAGGATGGCCAAATGTACAGTTACGGTTACTCTAGAGCTTTGCCCAAACCTTATATTGAGGGGCCAAGTACTCTCGTGAAGATGAGCACCCTCCCAAAAACTGAAGGCAGGGTAGATTTGTCTGTGTTAGGTACCAGGACAGCTCGTCCCAGTCACCTTATGTAAGTCCCTATAAGTTTGGCCACTAAAGATACCTCAGATCACAAACACCACGGAGGGGGACATAGTTGTAGACAATACACTATGTGGGCAGGATACCTGAGTCCCCGACTCAGTTCCGAAATCCCCGAAGGGACCCCCAATACACAGAATACCGAAAGGATTTGTAAGAGAAGGCGGGCTACCTTCACTTATAGTCTGATGTTGTCTCGTATTTTGCTCCGCTTTTACTGGAGTGGTCCCGATAGTATGAGTGCAAAAGGAATTTTTCTCTCTTTTAATGACACTATTTTGGTTTTTGGCCTTGGGCAATTCACTCACATGCTTATCCCAAGATCCTAGCCTAACTAATGTTTGTTTGCTCGATAAAGAGTTACTGATTGATTTTAGGTAAATTTTATGTGTACTTGTTTATTGTCTTTGGTAGGGGAGTTGACGTATGAAATGTGATGAGACTCTGACTCAATAAATCATGCAAAAACAATGCTTTGAAAAAAAATTCAATTTGATGCAAACAAGTTGTATTCTACATATTCATATTTTTCACATATTCATAGTTTCTTCCATGCATCTTTAGTCTTACAACACATGCATAACCAAAATATTGTTTTCCAATGTTTCGTAACAACTACTTGAAACCAAAATGAAGCAACTTATAACCAGTTAAACAAAAAGATGTATAAAAATAATGAGTCTTTTTTCAGAAAAAATTTTTGAAGAGAGAAAAACCAAAACTTTTATCCTAAAAATAAATTTCTAGGACACCAATTTAGCTGACAAAATACAGTTACAAATCTTATTTCAGCCCATGAGAAGATTTCCTATCCCTTTTGGTCCACAGCCACTGCTGAAAATCAAGGTATTGGGAGACTAACGCTCTGTAACAGTGGCTACAGAGAGTTAGTAGGCCCACTAACGCTCCTTGTGAACAAACACAGTGCTTTATAAAGCTTTGTGTAGCCTACTAACCTACATTAGTGTGGGAAATCAGTCAAAAGGAGGGCTTTCAAGATCAGATTCTAAGATGAATGTATACAAGCAAGATGCAGCAAGATTCTTGGTGGGTCAGAAAAGGATTTGAAGAAGTATACAAAGCTCTTGGAAGGAGGAAAAAGCAGAGAAGATTCTAGGTAAACCGAGAGCTAGATGTATAATCCCTAGTGGAGTCACCAATTCTGCTATTGGGTAAAATGCACGGTGTATGGAGAATGAAAACTACCCTGAAAGGCCTTCCCAGGACCTTTGACAGACTGTAATATTATCTACAGATGCTACCAAGTTATACACATGTTCATAGACAAATATCAATTAACGAAGTATGGAAAGAGTATTACCTCAAGTCTCCATCTAGATTTATTTGGAGATCACAATGCAGCCAAGAAGAACTCCCTCAAATCCGGCTCTAAATCAACTCCTGCAAAGGAAAGGAAAACACAATCACTGCATACAACCGTGAAAACCAATCTATGAATACACAATGAACATATATTTTCATACAACTAAACTACTCATCTAAACAAGTATCGACAAAACAACTTAATGAACTATGTTACCCACACCATGGAGTAGGGAAGACAATTGCAGTTTTGTATTAATAATGGATAGTGATTACAACCATCTGTTGTATCAGTCTTCCTTTGCCCTTTCCGCTTCTCTCTCTCTCTCCCTTCTAGCTCACTTCTTCAGATATGAGACAGTTCTCAACAACTAAGTAGGTTATCCTTTCAAATGCTTTGACCTCCTTTACAATAACCCTCACCTTGCTTATATAGCAATTGAGTTAGGGTTGCCAAGCTCCTCCTTGAGTTCACTAGGGTAAAAGCAATGAAATTTCCATGCTTTTCAGCTCTTTCCCATTTGCCTCCTTTTCTCATATTAGAAATCCTCCAAATATCTCGATTTTGGATGTTTCCTTGCTTTTCTTGAGTAATTTTAGGGACAAATATCTAGATATTTATGAGTCAATTCATTGCTTTGACCCTTGGAACTTCACCAAGTTTCACTAACATTTTCCTTTACCTAACAACTTGAGTTAGTAAGGTCACTAACGCACCCTTAGGCCTGGTAACAAGCTTTATAAAGCAGGTTTTCAATGTGCAACCAATGTTAGTGTGGAATCAAGGCCTGTAATTGTGGTCTTTGCTTCAGTCATTTTGTCTTTCCCCTCTGAGTTGATGAGGAGGTCATTTTGTTGTATAACACTGACCTACTGTCGTGTTTTGTAAAGTTTTAGTGTCTACGGATAAACACTTAAACCCCTAGACTAGTAGCTAAGTCTAGAACAACAGTTTAAAGAGTTCTCTAATTTTCCTATGATCAATAGATTAAATAAGAGGCAAAGAAGCCTACCTGTAGCCTTTGCTTGCTCCTTATCTCCCTTGACCAATTCTGTCACTCCTCTCCATACTTCATCCACTTGAAGATTACCTTCACACAGACAGAAGACAATAACCAATCAAAGCATATGATAATGATCTATTGATTAAACATAGCATGGAATCAAGTACATGATATACATATGAAAGCATAAATGAATAACACAAGCATATGGAAAAAGCTTTGAACACTTTATTATTAAAAGGAAGAGCTACAACCCATTGCTCGATTCATCATCACTCCTCCAGTTCAATCCCATTCTCTCCTCATAACAAGCAAGACATTTTGACATCATTACAATACTTGAAATCAACTCAAGTCTCATACTAACAACATCTCCCTATAATTCAATAATTTCCAACCCATGATCACTTTGATGAGTGGTATTTTTATAGGTGAATGAAGGAAGTTATGCCATAAATGGTGATAATGAATTCCCTCCCAAAATTATAATTTAGTTCCATGGAGAAGGGGATAAGGGATTGATGTTCCTTAACTCCCTTCCTCATCCAAATACGAGCTCAAAGGAGTAGATAGGTTTGAGAAACTTCTAGAGGCATCCAATGGATAAGGAATCTTTCAAACCCTAATGGAAATTCACTCAAATTTGCCCAGCGCAAGCCAAGGAGGGACCAAGTGCACTGCATAGCACCCTGTCAGTGTATGGTTTGCATTGCAGTGCACCCTAATGAAGGCCTACATGCGCTGATATTATTAGAGGTAGTTTCTAGATGATTTTGATCATGAAACTTCTTGGGAAGCTAGGCATTCTGATGGTTGACTTATTTAGGGCATGTAACAACTGAATTAGGGTTTATTGGGCCCTAATAGTATTGATCTGTAGTTTGGGGTTGATGTGCCGAAATGGATCTGTAACATGTCGTCATGCCTTAACTGACTCCTCTACACCATGTTTCTTAACCATTACGTGCATGGTTTATATTTGAATTCAAGTGGTTTGGAGGTTGGTAGTTAGGGGAATGTGACATTACAAACC
Source organism: Pinus taeda (assembly GCA_000404065.3). NCBI lineage: Eukaryota > Viridiplantae > Streptophyta > Pinopsida > Pinales > Pinaceae > Pinus > Pinus taeda. Next base: position 10,427 of record APFE031323860.1, on the reverse strand, counting down.
ACAACAATTACAGGTTATGATCTGGTGGCTATCCACCAAACACCAAACAGTCACATGTGAACGCAATGTCACAAAATCACGGACAGTTATGTTACTCCAGCGGCTATCCTAACAACTCCACGATGGTTATGCATGTGAACACTATCACCACAACCTCAAATGGTCAGCACTCTAGCGGTTCTGACTTACCATAACACCAAACTATTTTCATGTGTCCAGTTCCGCCAGAGGTTACAGTTGTCGTTAGTTAACTCTGTGGTTTTCGTGTTAATTGCGGGATTAAACTAATTAATACAGGTTTAAAGCATTAATCACAATTTAACAATAGTTAACCCTCATTTTAATCTGGTGGTAGATTTTGCGGCGCCACCAAATTTAGCATGCTAACTAGAGTCATTCCAGATTTAGCAAAGCTTTTCTAGGAAAAGACTGACTAAGCCATAGAGAAGTCAATTTTCGACCAAATTGAGCTCAGAAAGAGGTGTTCTTGGCTAATTTGGACATTCTGAACACATTGGTGTAGGTATTAGGAGCCATAGAGCTTTGTAAAATAGAATTTTTCCACATTGAGCTAATACAAAGGCCCAAGCCATGGAAGCTGGACCAAGGAGATGTAGCCCTAGAGGGGTGAACTCCTTCATCAAAACACTGTGTTAAACTGTCTCTTTGATGGTTTTTTGTACTTTGAATGTTTGTTGTTTATTATTTGTTTTGAATCTATTTTTCTCATGAAAATCTTTTTAAACTTAAGGAAATTTACATATTTACATGCAGAAACAACTAAGGAAACCTCAGCACAAGAAGCAATAAGCAAACACATGTTTATAAATATGTAATTGTTATTAGCACAACAAAACTAATCATACAAAATAGATCAACAAAACCCACAAGGGGAAAACCCAAAAACTTCTTCTTGTAGAATCAAATCAATGAATACTTCCAAGACCTTGACTCAAGACTAACCACCAAAAGACAAGCCATCCACCCTTAACAAATTCTCTACAAATTCAGTTCTGATGAAATCTTAGTTTCCTCCAAGAATCTCGCGCATGTGAGCTATAGAAATACCAAAAACAAAAAAAACATGTCCTTTATTTTTTTCTTCATTACCTCTGTCATAGAATTCACATCCTTCTTCTTTCTTGAGATCAGAACATAACATATTGTGATAAATGTATATCCAATGAGGTCGAGTTCCTCATCCTTTAAAGGATGATTCTTAAGGGCTAGAAAGACCTCTCCTATGCCAACTAGAAGGGATGGTCGACTTGTCCTTTTGGAGGCTTCTATACTCTTTCTTTACAAAATAATATTTTTATTTTCTTGCTTCATGAGCCACATAAGGGATATTACATCATGGTTTTGACTCTTTGACTTTGAACAAGACCCTAGATCACACAATGGGTGCTTGACCTAAGACGAACAACCAATGGGCAAGAAACCCATTTTATAATAATAAAATGAATTTTCTTTTTACAAATAAATATTTTCTTTCTTTCTTTTTACAAGTACAATGATGACATAACTATGAAGATTGACACTAGTTACATCTTCAACATTATGTTCATTGTGGAGGAGGTATTCATGTACTAATTGGTTCATATGCACTTGCTTTATATTGTAGAGTAATGGTTTGTTGTGAATGCCTCATAGATATCTAGATGTGTTCATATGCTTGCATGGCATAGTTGGTATATTATTAGTGCTCATACTACTAGATCATATTTATGGGATGTATTATAATGCTTGTGTGGGTGTTATGGAGATCAGATGATGGTGTGTTGGAGTTGGCACATCTAGAGTGTGCATATTGTTACCCATGTCTTCTATATCTAGATGTATGATGCATTTTGTTGCTGATATATTTTTCCTTCATATGGCTGAGTTATGATGTTTTTATGTGCTTTTTCCAGTTGGATTAGAGGTATACTGCTTTTTATGCATGGAGATAATTTGTTGTTGCATTAGTCTCATGGGAGTATGTAATTTCCTATGATGTTTTGGTTTTGATGATTTTAATGCTTGGGAAGTTTGATCTCATTGTTTGAGGTGAGAGTGAGTTTATCTTGATAGGATCAAAACAAGGAGTTGATGAGTTGTGGATAGTACTTTTATTGTAAAATCCTATATTGTTATTGATGTTGCATAGATTCTCGTTATTTTCTTCTTGGATGCATTACTTATTTGGCCACACATTGATGATGTTGGAGAGATTTGTGTTACATTGTCTTATATTATGCTACCAATGATGCTTTTGTTGCTTTTTGATTTGTTGTCTAGAGACAGAGTTAATGCTACAGGAGTATGGTCCTTGATTTTGTGCCTATTTCATTATATATTAACCATTGATGATGAGGATGTATATGTTGTTGTTTCTATGTAATGTTATTCATGTTGTTTTTTTCAATGATTATGTTGTGGATGCCTATGTGGATCTTGGTGGTTGTCGGTGGTTATCGTGGTGTTGCTGCAGAGATTTGATTATTGGTATTAATGAAAGCTACCCACATGTTAGTGGAAAGATCCTTGTTTATGGTTGATATGTTGAGAGTAGCCATGCACTATCATATGCTATGTATAGTACTCCTATTGTTGTTGTTGCATATAGAGTTTATATCATTTCTTATGGATGTTATGTATTTGATGCATATCATTGTATTAGACTTGCATAGAGGAGAGCATAGCTGTGTGAAATTGTAAAATCCATGTATCATTATTGTTTCATCTTGTTGGTGCATTTCTCATGGAGAGACCCATGGTGCCTAGCATGTATTGTAAAAGTTGTTAAATCAACTATGTATGGGCTAATGGGTGTCTAGGTCATGTCTTATTTTGTATATCATTAACGTAGCCCTATTACATTGGTTGAATGATGTAAAATTTGATCCATAGAGTCATTGGTTGGTGATAGGTATGCTTATAGTGGATTCACATGTTAGTTTATGTACATATCACAACCATGTATTTTCTCCATGAAGCCTTGTATATGGATGGAACTTCACTATATAACATTACTCAAAGTCAGATGGAGTTCTATTCCATGAGGAGTAGTATCTTGCACTTGGAAAGGAGGCTTATTGTAAAGAAGTGGAAGTGTTCCTACAAAAACAAAGAGAGTATGTTTGCAGCTCCATTACATGCTTAGGGGGAGCATGTTTAGCATGAGAAGATGCAGGTCTTAGTTAGAGACATGTTGGTAGTTGATTTCATTGGTTTACATGCTTATCTTGCATGAGAGACATCCTTGTTTCATTGTATTTTCCTTGTATAAGCATGGTGTAGAGCATGACAGGGAGAGTCCTTCTCTCAATTCCTCACATTGTTGGCATTGTTATTCAATGTTGGCATTATGCTTTGCCATTGATGTCAAATGGGGAGAAAAAATGGGGAGAATATGGAGATAAGATTAACCTCAGAGTTATGGAGTATGAAGATCAAATTAGCCTCAGAGTTTTGGAGATCAGGTTGAGGTTGACATCAATTCCAAAGGGGGAGAGCGTTGGCACTGTAGTGTTTGAATTGATGTTAGAGGCATTTAGAAGAGTCTGTCTTGTGTTGATGTCACCCTAGATTATGTCTCACCCTTTCTGATTGTAGAAAAGTTGCAAGAGGATGCAGACGTACCTGACAAGGTGGAGTTTTATGTTGATGTCTTGATGCTTTCAAAGAACATGTTTGGAGGATTTTTCATGATTATCATATACTTTTCATGGATATACATAGGTTTTATAGGGTCAGGTGTGCTTGAAGAAGTAGATGATCAAGTTTTGGAGGTCCTGAAGCTAGGCATATAGCAGAATGGAGGCATTGAAGGGGTAACATAGGTTTATTGGGCACAAATTGTGTTAGGAGATAGGGTAATGCAGGTATTATGAAGGAAACCTTTGTTGCTAGCTCACTTTCCAAAGGCAACACTTATATTACTATTTATGAGTGAGTTTTTTCATATTTTGTGTGCAAATCAGTTGATTCCAGGGGTATATACTTTGGTTTTACACTTGGTAATTGGTAAAGAAATCTGAGGAAGTCTTATAAAAGGTGATTAGAGTTGATAACATCTCTTATTTAATGAATATCATGGAGGATCAGGTCAAGGAAGAGAATTGTTCAAAATGTCAGACCAATTCATGAGTGTATGAACAAAGACTTGTCAAGTTCGTGACTCCTTTATAATTCTTAATCACTCCAAGAAATTATATATTAGAGAATGCCTTGAGGAGTTTTTATTGGTTGAGTGAGTGTGTGAGAAGAGTAGAGTAGACAAGTGGAGCAAACAACGTAGATCTTTTGAATACCTGTAGAGCTAGATCAAATCTTGCAGAGGGTAGCAGAGGCATATATCCACCAAAATTTTATATAGAGAGTGAGGAGATGAACTAAGGAATGTTTGCATATCCTTTTTGTGTTTCATAGCTACTTGTGCATTCATTAAATATTACTTGTGGGTAGTGCTTTTTTTTGGATAGATTTTATATTTTGCAAATAATTTATGTGTTTTTATTGAGCTATGAAATTCTCCTTGGGTTCTAGTTTGAAAATGAATAAAAATGCAGCTCCGAGAGCTTTAGAAGGTGGTGGCCTTAGTTTGGAAGTCGTTGAACAATATAGGAGTGGTGGCTCATTGTTGGTGGTAGTTGGAAAAATAGTATATTAGGAGTATCATCTCCATCCAATGGTGGTTGGGTGAGGCTTATTGGGAGTGGCGGCTTCCAACAAGTGCAGGCCTACAAAGTCATGTGAGTAGAGACTTCCTTATTGGTGGTGGCCAACAATATCGTTCACAAGGGTAGTGGCTCCTAGTTTATGGTGGTCAGTTGAAAGATGTTAAATATTTGATTAACAATAATAAGAGAATGAGAAGCAACGCAACAGAAGCGGGTGGTTTTTCTCCCCTAAGGGTTTCCAACAGAAATACTCATGTCACCTTGCCATGTCTGTGTTGATGATTTTCATGGCTCTTGTGTTTTTATTTACATTTCACTTATCTATTGATGTTATGATGTGTATTTTTCTTAGTTATTCGATAAAAAGTGTTGAAATTTTTATAAGTTCCTTCCTATTGATTCATCCCCCCTAGTAGTGATCTACATTTCTAACAGTCATTCAGTTGGGAATGGATGACTAGGACTTAAATGTTTCCATCAAATGCCCAGATTACCCCACATTGTAAGAAAAGGTGGAAATTTATGTTATTGAAACCCAAGAACATCAATAAGGCTTTTATAAAAGTTTGTTACAATAAATCTAACAAGAAAAATGGGCAATCAAATGGTTTCAAGTAGTTAGAACATCATGGAGCTCCTAATAAGGGTGAAACTAAGAAATGAAAAGGGAAAAATGAGAATATTTTCTTCACTTCACATGTGTGTAAGGACCTAATAAACATTATAATTGTTTCAACATAAATGTTCATACAAAATAAAAATGATGGAAAGTGAATTTGAGTTGAATCCTAAGAGCCATAAGCAAGAGAAATCCAAGAAGAATATTATTCTAATGAAAGTAACAAGGAACATAGAAAAAATATTAGATGTGGGAAAAAATATGCAAAAGCGGGTGAACCTGAGTGCCCACCATCACAATGAGGATAATAAAACAAAAAAGTTATTTTATATCAAGTTATAGATCAAGAAGAAAAGGTAAACACTTTTTTGTATTCCATTTCATAGGTGAACCTCATTGCAAAGGACTTGGTAAGTAAGCTTGGTTTATAAATGGATGATCACCCTCATCCCTACTATTTGGGTTTAGTGAATAAGTATGTAGAGTTAAAAATTACTAAGCAAACTGATAATAGATTTTCTATCAATGCAAATAGTATTGATAAAATAGAAGTCAATGTAATATCTCTTGATGTATGAGGTGTTGTATTTGTAAACCCAAACTCTATATATGCAAGATATTATATTCATGGCAAGGGCCAACTAATATTTCCTAGTCAAGAATGGTAAATCATTTATAATTAATGCTTAAATGGAAATTCTAAGATCTCTTTAATGAGTGCGCATCAAGTTAAGAGATTAATCAGCTTAACCAAAAATTATTTACATTTTTTCTTGAGAAAAAATTTAAAAGAAACCAACTCTATAGGTGTGAAGGAATCCTTTGAAGGATGTACAAAAAAACAAAAGTGAAATTTGGAAGAAAGTTTACAAGCATACTAAAAGTGTGGCAATATCCAATACAAATGAAACCCAAGAGATAAGTGAGGCATGACCTAAAATTAATACTAGATTCTACTTTAACAAATATAGGAGTATACAAGTAATCCATATTTGAGTTGGATAAACTGAATACGCATTTGCAAGAAATGTTGGAGGAATGAGTGATAATGTCGATTACCTCACATGAGGTTCCTCAATAATTTTAATGCCAACGAATGATAGGGCTTGCATAATTTGTGTTGGCTACACACTTATAAACAAAATCACTCTAAAAATCAATACCCTTTTCCCTAAATCGTTGATTTGTTACATCATGCACAAAATGCAAAGTATTTCAGCAACATGGAACTTGAATCGATCAAGAAGAAGACATTAGGAATATTACCTTCAAGATAAAATAAGGTCTATATTAGTGGTTAATAATGCATTTTTGATATGTATTACATCATTATATTATTTTTCACCCATCGCTCTGCCTTTAGAGTTGAAAATTTGGAGGTATCAACTTGTACGATCATTTTTACCGACAATCCTAGTTTGGAAAATTTTGGGTGAAAAACTTTAGGAGACTTTATAAGGCAGTAAATCACACCTTTTGTGGTCTCAAACTTACTATGGACCTAAATTCCATAATATACATACTAACACCCTTTAAAATGATGCAAGAATCAACTTAATCTAAAGTTATGCCTTCTAGAATTTGACATATCATGATTGACCACCATAATTTTTTTTAGGGTTGAAATAGATGCAAAACTAGTAAAGAATTTCAAGATCGTGTGGAAGCCACTAACGTGGTCACTAAAAAATTGACATTTTATAATAAGGTCATATACATATGATTTGATGATTTTGTTTATATGTTCATTGAACATGAGAATCAAAGCACATTTATAGGCAGTGCTTTCATTCTTGAGGATAAAGGGAAAAATCTTATAACAAAAGATACACAAAGGCCTTTTGAAGGTGGTATCAAGTTAGTCCTCCTTGGTAACGATCTAGTTATAACCATAAAATATGATCATGAGAGACATCATCTCAGATTCCTATATAACATGAAGATAAGGTTAATAAAGGGGCGAGGAAAAATATATTTAGGATAGATTGATTTGGCATCCCTGAGGTTAAAAAAAACATGGATAAATTTCATCCTTTTAATGACCAAGACTATTTATGAAAAACCATTCAAAATACTTGATGGTACAAATGAGACTAGCATCGAGGAGCTTGTGAATTTCATTTTTTGACTTTGTCTATGTTATTATGGTGCATGGCCCTCTAACATTTTCATGTCAAATAATGTCTCCCTAATTTATAATGTTATGAATTACCAAGGAAGGATCCATGCCTTCCATATCACCATATTTCCATGTAAAGTTGTTTGTATACTCATGAAGGAGAGTATTAAAATCAATGACCTTTTTTCCAAATAAGAAGGAGCCTAATTAAATTCTCCTCAAACAATAGATGATGCAACATTCATGTTAATGGTATCATCAATGAGGTGGGTGTTTCCCTCGTTAGAAAATGGGATGCAAGGGGAAGTCTTTCCCTACACTAGACCTAGAGGACTACACAGTGGGACAGAGGTGGGTTACCTCAATGACAAATTCTTATTGAAAGACTAGGGGTTGTAGGTTAGGGGGTTGTCATTCCCTTAAGTGGATATGTACTCAAGGATGGTTTTATTCAGAAATGAGGATATTATATGGATATGCATATTAGTTCCTAGGTACAAAAAATATTATTTGATAGAGGTATCCAATATGTTGAACACATGTTGGATGAGAAAGTCTACAACAAACAAACCAAGCCTATATAAGGGATGATCTCGCATGTCTACTTGTAGGATATGAGAGGGATGAGAGTCTTAGAATATGGTGGAGATAGCCCCATCTAGCTCTCTTATGGCTAAAGAAAAAGAGTAAGTCTCATCTAGATCTCTTATGGCTAAAGAAAAGGAGAAAGCCTCATCTGGCTCTCTTATGGCTCAAGAAAAAGAGTAAACCTCATATAGCTCTCTTATGGAAAACGAAAAAGGGTGAGGATCAGACTGGATGGAGGAGGTATTTCCTTCATGGTGGAAAATAAGTTTACCTTAAAAGGTGTATACAAGGACAAGCATAGAGATGACCCATGGATCCTGAGAAGGAGGATAAATTCTAGGTTCTAATTGAGAAATACTATGAGGGAGTGGACTATTTTAGGGTCAAAATTCATATCAAATTAGAGTTAATCTATTGGTTTCTCTATGAATTTCTTAAACCCCTTAATAGTCAAGGTTGACAAGGGAAAGATTAAATGCATTGAGGCTTGATATGTCCCTAAGGGCATAATATTGAAGGTTAAACCTAGGTCTACAAAGACCCAATTTAGCCTCACATTATTGATGTTGGTCTAAATGAAGAAAGGTGAAGTAATATTGATCTTCCACATGTGGAATGCAAAGAGATTTGAAAGGTGGAAGGAAAGAGAAGGATTAGGTTTGTGACCTAATACTAGAATTATAATTCATAGAGCCTAATAGTTGGTTCCTTTGATTAGAGAAATATCAATGACATCCATTAAGGATATGTAGGTTTTAACCCCATGCAGAAATTACCTACAAACAAATTCTTAAAATAAAAAAATAAACAATAGCGAGAGCATAAAATATAAAACAGATATACACAGATATTTCCCCTAGATCCCAAAACCGGGACTACCATATTGATTTTTCATTATATTCCTTTCAATGTTACAATATATATATATTATATATTTTATATTATATATATATATTATATTATATATATATTATATATATATATATATATATTATATATATATATATAGATGTCGAAGCATCCATAAACCCCAATCCATTTACCCTAGATTAGACCATAACGGTAGTTCCCTTGACAGGATCTACAAAATACCATGGACAGAAAACCATCATGCTCAAAACCATGTGCGAAATCCATGCACAAAACCATAGGTAGGTCGGCCCACCTTATATGGGGTCCAAAAAACAATTTTCCAGGGCACTGCCCTGGACCCTATGTAGAGGGGTTACCACCCCCCATGTTATATACCTAGGTGGGATAATATGGCGTACCAAGGGAGGTACCCAAGGTAATAATGTAATAATGAGATGGGCCATAGTAATAAATAAGGTGGTTAACCCATATCATGTAAGGGACCACAAGTAGTTAGTAATAATGTAATGGGCCCATGGTATTAGTGGATGGTATGAGGGAACCATAATAATGATCCATGGTATTGCATGTATGAGGCCTATATAGAGGCTAGAGACTCCACATAGAGGGATGTCAAAAAATATTGTGAAGAACTATTGTATGAACAAGCATATGGCTTGTGGAGTGTTCTCCTTCCTTAAGGAGTGAATGTATGGTGTTGCCCTACCTTAAGGGTTTGATATTAATAAATAAACATTTCTATCTATTTTGATCTTGTTATTATTGGGTATATTTGTTATTTCTCATATATTTTGGGTCAGATACACAACAAGTGGTATCAGAGCTACAACAATTGGTATCAGAGCACTTTCTTGGGCAAAATGGTGGAATTTGTTTTTTTACTTTTTGCAGGATTTCAGGGGCGTCGAGTTTATAGATCAGATCTGTACATTTTGGTACAAGATCTGAAAAATCTGATTGCAGATCTTAATTCTATGTGAAAAAATACATGATTTTAAAAAAAAAAAAATCAGTCAAATCGGAGTCCAGATAAAGGAGATATCGCTGATTTAAAAATCAGTGGGGTTGCAGACAATTTTTCAGGGTAGCGAATTTGCGGCACAGATCTAGACGTCCTGGTGCAGTATCTGCAAAATATAACTATAGATCTGGATTCTATGTGAAAAAATAGCCAATTTCAAAAAAACAATCGGTTGAATCGGAGTCCGGATGAGGGAGATATTGCTGATTTAAAATCAGCTCTTTTTGCAGAAATTTTGGTGACGGCGGGAGAGTTGCAGCACAGATCTGAAATTCCAGTGCCTAGATCAAGATTTATATTACATGGGTAGATGCAGAATGATTGTTCCATTTCTGAAAATATGTCATAATAAGGATTCTGAGCAATATTGACGAAACTGTGACAAGTTCAAATTTTTGCCAAGTAAGCGAATTTTTTCTCAAAACCTCTTCATGGAAAAGTTTACTGGAAAAGATGATAGCCCTACTTGTTACACTGAATTTTGTCACCTTGACTATCTGCAGTTTATGTGGCCTCATCAATAGCCACATTGTCTTCTTTGTC